>PVJC01005399.1:0-48832 GCA_004026665.1 Murina feae | reverse complement strand
TGACTGTTCTGAACAATCTGCCTGTGTCAGCCCTTGCGACCTCACAGCAGGTGAGTGAGGTTCCTATGGTATTTTTTCCGTTTTGTGGAACTAGACCCGAGGCACCAAGGATTGCAGCACGTTTTCCACAACTGGACAGTGGGCAGTTAGACTCAAATTCACACTCGCTGGCTCTAGAGTCCAGCGCCCGTGTTCTCCCTCCCCCCCTCCTCCCTCCTCCCTCCTCCCCCCTACCCCCCTCCCTCTCCTCAGAATTTCACTTTCTGTGTCAGGGGGGTGCATCCTGAGTGAGTGGGTAGCTATGAGGTGGGCTTGCTCTCTGGGTTAAGGAATCCTGAATTTGGAGCCCTGGCCCTTTCCATACCCTCCATCCTTCTGCTTTGGTGTAATAACAACCATGTGAGCAGTTTAAGAGCTGGAGGGCCTAGTTCTAGAAAGTTCTCTCCCAGGTACCTTTCCTTCCTCCCCCTCCTATTCCATCGTTCTTTAGTCTTTAGTTGTTGCTTGTTAGCTTCCCAATTGTCACCTTATCCACATTCAACTCTTTCTGCTGTTTTAAAATGTAAATGTTTCCTTCAATTCACTCATGTTATTTTAAGTTAACAAACTGGTTTTTAAGAGAAAACTTTTTATCAGCACCATAATGGGAAGACCTATGCTCTATGCCATGGATAGACTCACATAAAAAAGTGTCTGTAATCAATGAAAATAGGTCATATTTACCACAGTTATTAAATTCTAGCATGATACCTACTCTTCAGTGAAAGGTGGAAATGAGTGAGTGTCATATTAGCACCAAATTAGGATTTCGTTTTCCTTGATGTGGCTGTTGGATAGGAGTAATACAGAAAAGGAAAACAATTTTTCTCTGGGTTTTCCTGATCTCAAAACATCTACTCAGCACTGAGGATCTCCTCCCAGGGTGTGGGCCGCCCCTACCAGGTGTGCCCCACCCGGCACACTTCTCACCGTATTGCTTCGCCATTTCACGCTCTGAAAGTGGAGCGTATTCCTGTGCGGTCATTCTCTGCTGGGCTTGAGCTCCTCCACGTCTCGAGAAACAAGCTTGACAGTAAGCGCCATGGAGTGTGTGCACGCTGCGTCTCAGTCACTGCGACCTGCTTCCCACGGGGGCTTTCTCAGGCGGGACTTCCTCGGGGTCTGAGTGCCAGATGGGCACTGTTGGGACCGTCGTGGAAGCCGAGGCCCAGCGGAGTGGGGTGACTTCCCAAGGTCACACCATTATGTGACAGAATTGGCCTCCAGCCCAGGCTTATCCATCACCTGAGCTCCTGGTGCCCAGTCCACCTGTGCTCTGAAGTGACTACTGTGCGTGCATTTTGTGTCGAAACAGAGCCGTGTCGTCAGTGGTCGTCAGAAAGTTGTGCCACTGCAGCTGGGAAAGTTCTCTGTTCCCAGGTTCATAGGTGAACAGAAATATGAGCCACTTTCTGAGCGGGGGGTGTGCGTGCAGCGCGCCGCGTGCTCCAGTGAGAGTGCTGTGAAATGAAAAATGAGATTAATGTTTCAGATCATACAGTTCCCTAATTATGCTTTAATTATTCATATAAAACAAGTAAAATGACCCCTGACAGAGACATAAATGATTTAGGTAAAATCAAATATTAATAAGGTGCTGCGTGTCCCTGGGAGTATTGTAACAGATGCACTCAAAACGCTTTGCTTTCGTCCTTCAGATGTAAAATATTATCTATAGGACTTATGGCAGATGGAGAGTGATCAATGATATTGAAGACACTGCTGAGCTAATGCCTCTGCATTTTGGCTTTGAAACTAAAGGTGCATGACTAGTTTAATATTATATTTTATTTTCTAAAATATCATATTGTATATTAGAAATCCCCAAGTGACCCCTCCCCCCGTTTTGTTTTGCATTTTTTTAGTGGTTGAAAAAAATCAAAAGGATGATACTATTTCATGACACGTGAAAATATACCCAAATTTCAGTGTGGATAAGTAAAGTTTTTTTTTTTGTTTGTTTTTTGTTTTGTTTTAATGTACTTTATTGATTTTTTACAGAAAGGAAAGGAGAGGGATAGAGAGTTAGAAACATTGATGAGAGAGAAACATTGATCAGCTGCCTCTTGCACATTCCCCACTGAGGATGTGCTCACAACCAAGGTACTTGCCCTTGACCAGAATCGAACCCGGGACTCTTGAGTCCGCAGGCTGATGCTCTATCCACTGAGCCAAACCAGTTAGGGCTGGATAAGTAAAGTTTTATTCAACATAACCTGGCCCATTCACTTAGGTAGTATGTTTGGCTACATCTCTGCTCCAACGATGAAGTTGAGTAGTTGTGACAGGAACCAGAGAGCTCAGAAAACCGTAAATATTTCCTCTCTTACCCTTCACAGGAACAGTTTTCCAGCTCTTATTGTAAAACTCTCGAAGCATGCCCTAAAGGGGGAGCAGTCCCTTAGCGCGTTTAATCCGCACAAGAAACACTTGCTTTTATCCCATTTTATTCTTTAATTTGCAATCCCACTAGCTGAACATTCATTGTATATTTTCCAGAAGTTCGAGAAATACTACCTTTTGAAATGCCATAAAAAGGGCTTTATATGAGCCGGGTTCCTTCTCTTGCATTTAATGCTTCCTCCGTATAGAGAAGTGCTGAAAATAGTGGCATTGTTTTGGAAATAGGTTCCTAGTCTAGTTCCTATCTTTCACGAAGACCCAGTTTTCATGCAGGATTGGTCTCCAACACTGGAACTGGGACTCCTTTAGGAAGAGGGGGACCATGAGGCCATGAGAGTGTCTCCTGGGCTTCAGCAGGCTTGGCCAGTGATGATAAACCGCTCAATGTTGGTTGGCATCTTACACTTAGCTGTCAGTCAGTCACTGAATGAATGAATGGATTCACCTTAGAAATCAAGAAAGGAGGAGATGTATCACTTATAAAATAAAACCTGTTTTTTATGCATTTGGATATCACATTCCTTGTGGAAAACATAATTTTTTGTTAGTGTAAGTCCAAGTTCTTTGATCTTGAATTCTCTTTCCCATGTTTCCAGTAAGAGTTTTTTGGGTTTGAGTTGATTGAGCTCCCTTTGGACATGAACATTCGTTGATATGTGTTCCTCTAGATGGGCGAAGGGAATTTTCTTATAGTTGGAATGAATGGAAACGGTAAACATAATCTGCCATAATTTCAGTGACTGAATGAGTAGAGTTTGCGCTATACTTTTCTGAGCACATTTATTAACTGCCATGAATGCTTTATCTAACCCTGCTACTTTTTCACTGTTGTTGCCTTAATAATTGGAAGAACCTGCACATTTTATTTTCTAATTAAAGAAATGTGCCTCTCACCTTCAGCTTATCAGATATAGTTTCCATCTCATTCCAGATCTTAACTCTTGGAGTAGAACCAGGAATCTCACTCTCTACATAATTTTGATCATCAATCAGTATTAGGAGACTTACTCCGTCATTGTCTCAAATTTCCCATCTGTTACATGGATGAGACATTTTGAGACCATTCCCTGGGAATTTCCATGATTTAGAGTCCACTGGTGCTTGAGAGCAGTCTGCAGCTACAATGCGCTAATTTATTCAGATGGCTTGTTTGTTATTTCTTTTTTAACAGGAAGACGAAGAAAGGTGATCATAAACGTTATTTGATGCAACTGAAGAAACCTATTGAATTCACTTTGGAAACTTACTTTGTTTTTCTCCCTCTTCATTTTCTACAGTTGCCATCCTCCTGAAAGACGACTATTTCGTCAGCGGCGCTGGCCTGCCAGGCAGATTCAAAGCTGAGAAGGTGGAGTTTCACTGGGGCCACAGCAATGGCTCTGCGGGCTCGGAGCACAGCATCAATGGCAGGCGCTTCCCTGTGGAGGTGAGAACTGGAAACTCCAGCTAAAGGGCAGCTGTGCTTGGTGTCTCTCCATTAGTGAGATACTGTGTCTTTACTTCTAGTCACTTTGCAGATCAAACGTGTACTGTCTCTCCCTTTGTCTGTGGGACTCTTTCATGTAAGCATGACAGGTGACTCTCCATCCTCACGTGCCCACCTTGTTTAAGCAGAGATGCATGTAGACGTCATGGTCGTCTGGATTGAGTAGACTCAGGTTTGGATGATGATTTGCAAGCATTTGTTTCATTTGACACAGTCTCTTTTCCCTGTCCATTTCAGAAACACTGGTTTTTTTTAAAAATGCATGTTTTTATTGATTTTTTTTGGAGGGAAAGGAAGGGAGAGGGAGAGACAGAAGCATCAATGATGAGAGAGAATGTTTTGTGGGCACACCCTCTATTGGGTATGGTGTCTGCAACCCAGGCTTGTGCCCTGTCTGGGAATCGAGCCAGTGATCTCTTGGTTCCTGGGTCGATGCCCAACCTCTGAGCTGAAACCCTGCTTTCTGAAGGTGAAATTTTGTAGGAAATTCAGATGACTCCATGTTTGCCCTTTGGAACATAGAAAAGTTGATTATCCTGCGAAGAACAGTCTCGGAAACTTCTCTCAGTAGGGAAGCTGTCTGAAGGCTTGCTTGCTCCTATCAGCTGTTAACACAAGGCTGTGGCTGTTGGTGGCATGACTGCGGTTAACTCTGCTGAGATCGATGGTGGCATTTGGCCTCCCTGTGTCAGTTTTCTGAAAGATCCATGCTGCTAGGCAGGAAAAACATCTGGGTGCAGTGGGTCATGTCTGTCTTTTTGGTGAAGTTGGGAGGGGAAAGAGCAAGTCTCCAAACCTTTATTCATGTTGAAGGACAGAACACCTGCCCGTCGCTAACCTTAATTTTGCTTTTAATAGTGGTCAGGATGATAGTCTTGTGTTGGGACAAATGTGTTCGTGGGTCGTTTGGTTCCCCATGTGGTAAGCTTTATGGGTTTGTGGAAGAGCTGAACGGCTGTGCATCCGAGCCTATGGGGGGATGCAAATATGCGAGAGCTCTAAGTGTTTTGTAACTTTTCTTAAGTCATGACCTACTTTGATAGTTTGATGAATGCTTGAGACCCCTCCCTCCATAGAGAAAATACATGTGTACTCACAGATTTGCATATAATTTGTAGGATTTAATCACTCACCTTAGCTCCTCAAGCCCTTAAAATATCCTTAACCTAGGTGAAAATCTCTACAAGATGAGAAAACCAGTATTATTTCTTTATAGATACCTGTATATATACTAGTATATATTTGTTTCTTATCCATGATTCCTGGAGAAACCAGATATAGCTACTTCTGTGAATGCTTCATATTTTTTCTAGTTTAGCTGAGAAATTCTCACTATCAAAATTTTTCTGTACTAGGATGCATTTATCTGTGGGTCTTCTTGTCTACTCACCCTAACTATAATTCTGATGAGTAGGATTTCTACTTCACGGGCTCTCCTCCCCCCTGTAAACTGAACGAATCATTTCGTAGAAGTCATAGCTTTATTTCTGCGTGGAAGGCTTGATTCCTAGAAACAAGATGCATCATGTTTTTCAGTTTGGGTTCTTTCTTCTGCTCCTGCTAAACGTTTCCCATGGGTAGTTTGAATGAGAGGGATAGTTTGTACCCAGCCAGGTTTGCTCCAAAGCCTCTTCACCTTAGAATCGGGTTGTGATTTGTTCAGTTAATGTTGTTCCAGACAAGAGACTTATGCTGAAGAGTTTGAAAACTTATTTCGGCGTCTGCCGTGAAAAGGAAGAACGGTGGAGCCACAACTACAACTTCTGCCTTTTCCCTAATCACATCCACTCATGCCAAGATGGGCCTGTCTTCTCCTTGAATTTGCTTCTGGAAAAATGCATGGACTAGATGCATATTCTTTTGGAAACATTACTTTAAATTAATATTTTGGTTTTCTTTTGCTCAAAGAGTGCCATGAAGCTCAAAACTAATTAGCATTGGAAGCTGCGACGCCCAGACTTACTGTTTGACCAAGTTGTTTCAATTTATGTCTTTCAAGTAACATCAGATGCTAAGGCTGCCAGTATTAATTGGGTTTCTTATCCAGTCCCATCTAGTTCATAGTTTGCTTTTTAAAATATGATAAACATGTTAAATAACTTAGTGGATATACTTAGAGGAACTTGAATTTCAGAGATCAAAGGTAATGGGATCGAATTTAACTTTAAAAGATGCACAGGAAAATTGCTCACTTTTGCCAAAACATGTCTGTAATATTTTATGTTATACTAGAAGCCTGGTGCACGGATTCTTGCACATTGAAAGTAAATTACTTAGAAGGTGGCTGGTGGGGTGGGACTGGGTGAGATGGGCTGAACATGCCCTGGAGCCAACCTCCTACAGTCCCTCCCCAGCTAGTCCCACCTGGAGCAGTGCCAGGGCTCGAAGGGCTTCTACAGAGTGAGCGGGGTCCCTCACAATCCAGGACTGCTGGCTCCTAACTGCTCACCTGCCTGCCTGCCTGCCTGTTTCCCCTAACCGCTTCTGCCTGCCAGACTGATTGTCCCCTAACCCCTCTCCTGCTGGCCTGATTGATGCCTAACTGCTCCCCTGCCAGCATAATGGCCTCCAGCTGCCCTCCTCTGCTGGCCTAGTCACCCCCAATTGCCCTTTTCTGCTGGCTTACTTGCCCCTAACTGTCTTCCCCAGCCGACCTGATTGCCCACAACTGCCCTCTTGTGGCGCCCACCTTGTGACAATGTCAAGGTGGCCATCTTGTAAGGACATTGCATGATGCCATCTAGGCTTTTATTATATAGGATAGATTGCTTTTTTTTTTTGAGCTCTTTATTAATACCAGCTTTCCCTGAGATGTTCTCACTATTTGAACATCTCAGACTTGATTTGTTTCTCTCCATATAACTACATTTTTAACGGAATTAAAATAAAAGTGTGAAAAATTGTAATGTATCAAGTAGTAATTTATCAGCGTTGGGGACATTATTTATTTGTCTTGTATGTGGTGTCAGAGAAGAGTCATTGTTGAGGGTTGTATTGGGATTGGTAGAATACAGCATTGTTCCTGAGTTGTCACTGTTGTGGGCCGTGGTAAGGTACTCACATTTACTTTGTAATGGCCAGGGATGCTGCTAAAAATTTCAGTTCATAGGACAGCCCCCATAACAAAGAATTATCCTGCCCCAGTGTCGCAGTTGTGAGTGGAGTATAGGAAGCAGTGCGTTCAGTGGAATCAGACCTTCCTTTATGTGTGTGGCATTGTTTCAAGTACAATCGAATCATGAGGACTCAACAGCTTGAGAAGTGTTCCACTCTCTTGTGGTTTTGCGAGAGGAAATGTACTTGCCTTATGGGGACAGGCACCGCTGGGCCAGGTTCCTCTCCATCCCTCCCAGATAAAGGCAGGATGTGGTTTTCAGCAGCTGCCTTGGCTTTGCTCTGCAGGTGGAATTTGAAACATCTGCCCCACAAGAATCTGGATCTGTTCCCTTGAGGGTGAATTGCAACAAACCCAATTTTGTAGGTTTTGCTGCTTCCCAGGAATTCTTTGAGGTCACTCACAGCTTTGAACACATCCCGAAATTAGACCTCTCCACATTTTCCTGGCTGAAATCCTAGACTTGGTCTTGTAGTTCCTACACTTCAAAATGTCCAGTCTAATAGAAAAATAATGTCCTTGTGAAAATAAAATCGAAGCCCTTCAGTAGCCAACATTCTTTACAGCTCAATTAACGCTAGCAAAGAAATTAGGAATTCGATTACTAGCCATCATACCTAGGATACTAGACCCCGTTTGGATTCTCAGATGTCCCCACCTGCCATTATTCACCTTTATTCCTTGCCCTGCAGCCTTTCCTCCCTAAGTGCCTGTTGTTCTGTAGGTGCTGGGTTACAAAGGTAAACCAGGAGGACTGAGTCCCTACCCTTAAGGTAGTTACAGTCGAGTCATGACACAGAAGCTGAACAAGCAGTCATGTAAGTAGCTGTGTAATATCAGTAGTGATCTCGGAATGAGGGACATTTGTCAGAAGCTGGAAGACCTCTGTGGAGGCAGATGTTTATTAAGATAAAAGATTTTTACTGAAGGATATTGACTAAGATAGAAGAGGTGAATTGGAGCCTGCCTGTAGAACAGGGATAAGCAAAGGCAAGTTAATGCTTGGCAAATTGAAGGAATAAAAATCAGCGGCGGTTTTAGTGGGCAGGATAATGGTCCCCCCCAAAAATGGTCCACCCCATAATCCCAGGAACTGTGGATGTGTTAGTTTACATGATAAATGAGCCGTGGAAGATGTCATTCCGGATCCTGAAATCGGAAGCCTCAGGATAAGCCAGTGGTTACAACAGTGAGGTCAGAGGGTCCTGTTCTGGTTCTTGCTGGGTTTACTTGCTTTGTGTTGTCCGTCTAATCACAGTTATTTAGTGTGGCTTCTAGGCTGTCCTAAGTCTTCTCCCTATCCCATACTCACTCCCTGTGCTGTAGTTGGTGACTTAACTAAAGGCTCATGTGACACTAATAGGGATTGAATCATGTGGTGTTTCCGCTAATAGCTCAAGTTACAGTTAATGCAAAGAGAAATCTCCAGGTAAAACCTATGAGAGCTCCATTAAGGTGCAGGTTCATTGCATGCTTGTTGTCTGAGGTAATTAAAATCTTGTTTATTACAATAGGAGATCACAGGAGTTGTTGATTTAGACTTATTGGTGCTTTATGAGTTGAAGTCTTCAATAAGCTTAAATGATCCAAATTGATTGAGTGTGCCCTTTCCAGCTGGTTCATTTCAGCTTTGTTTAGAGCATCGTGGAAAGTGAATAGAGGCAACGACTTTTTCCTAATGTATACCAAGCACACATTACCATCTGGTGCAGGTCTGCGGCCCCTTAGCTGAGAGCCTTGAGGCCAGATGTTTTAGACTTCAGAATCTCTTTTCTAGAAAGGTTGTATGTGCATATGCCCTTGTATATTACAGAGGATACATAGTAGGGTCTGGAACTATACCCCTTGAATACATTAATATTTCTGCAACATGCAGGTGAATGTTTACAGTAAGTAGGAAATATCAATATTCGAAATAGCTTCATATCGCTTCACATCAGGTTTTACCCCCGAATTTCTTTTTGCACTAAAATCATAAATAACAGTAACAAAACAAACACCTTTGGTCATAAGAAGCTAAGCTTTTGAGATTCATAATTGCTGATCAAGGGTTTGTGGACCCGTGTTTTAAAAACTGTTTCCATAGCATGGCATCACCGATCTATGTCCCAAAGAGCCTGGGTTAGTTGCAGCCATGACACAAGCATGTTAAGTTATTTGTCTACCTGGTAGGTGAGGTGTGTCCAGGTTTATTCAGAGGCGAGAAGTCGCTAGTCTGAGGGTGGCCTTTCCTGTGATTTCCATTTTGCATCCATTGGGGGCTGCGGTTGTCTTCGGTAACCATAGCCTTGGTGTGCTTCCTTGACCTGCTGCTGTATTCTGCCCTTCTCCCCAGCTCCTACCTTCCTGCCCAGATCACACCGATTGACCTTTTCTTTTGTGAAATGGGTCTTAGTTCCGCTTCTGCTACATTTTGGTTAGAGGACAACCTTGCACTGGATTTCCAGGTTGTGTCTCAGTGACTGCGTCTGCCTTCCTTCTCCCAGGTGAGCTCACGCACTTGTGACGCACACTAGGGTGTCCTACAGCGTCCCCCTGCCTACACGATGCAAGCATGGCAGGCAGATGTGCCAGAGACTGAGCTCCCACACTGGCCCCTTGTTTCTGTGGCCTGAGCTTCTACAGCAGGGACTGGCTGTTCCGTTCGCCCAGCACTTTTTATGTATCTCTTCTGTTTTGCGGGAAATAAATTGAGACTTGTTAAGTGCCATCTTGGAGACTTATTTTATACATATTATAAAAAAAGCTTTGAAGAGTCCTCCATGGAAGGATTCAGTTTATTTTTGTCTAACTCAGTGTTTCCACCCGTATTTGGCCACGTCCCCTCTCCCATTTTCATGTGAGTTAGTGATACCAGTCCTTTGGAAATGACTCGCTTCTCTCCTCCTTTAGTCCATATTCCTTCTAAGACAGGGAGTCCTGTTCAGGTAAATGTTTTCAGGGACACCGATGATGATCTGGGTTTTAATTATCTTGAAAATTATAGCACCTGCTCGTCTTATTCACAGGCAAGGTGTCCAGCATCTGTGGATTTGATAGTGTGTTGCTTTGTCCGTAGGGAGAACAGTCGTGAAAGGGAGACTGAGCAATTTCTATTAAAAACAGATTTTGCAATGGCACACATTTTCTTTGGCCCTGCCTTGCCCTTTACTTAAAGTCTTGGGATTTATGTCACATGTTCTCTGAAACATTGCTTTGTTCACGCAGAGTTCCTGGTCCATGGCGCTCACGGCAGAGTCTGGTTTCCTGGTCCTGCCCCTCCCGGGAGGGTGGGAAGTTGGCACCTGGTAATGTGGTGTGTTATTCTGTGGGACAGTCGATCATGTTTACCTCCGTAGTGATTTCCATCAAGTGGCAAGGGAATGGGTTGAAATTTGCTTAATGACTTTATTGAAATAAAGATTCCATTTTAGAGCAGAATGTTTCATCCTTTCCTCGTGAAATACTTGATTTCCATCCGGCTGATGTTTTATGTGTCTGTCCTATGGCAATTAAAGGGCACGTGAGGGGGCCCCGTCATTTGATGTGCGAGGTTGGAGAGTTCATGCCTGACTGTGCAAAGCTGAGAAACTGGTCTATGAGTTAAAAACAGCCCTGGCCCCTAGTGGGGTACGTCTCTGTGATGTCAGAGCGTCCTCTTCACACACCACCATCCTTAGGTGTGAACTTGGCCCTGGCTGTTCCTTGGTGTGTCACTGACAGGCGTGTGCTGATGACTGATCCATACTGAGAATTGCAGACAAGCAGATGACAGTCCCTAAGGCAGTGGTCCTCAACCTGTGGGTCGCGACCCCTTTGGCAGTCGAATGACCCTTTCACAGAGGTTGCCTAAGACCATCCTGCATATCAGATATTTGCATCACAATTCAAAACAGTAGCAACATTACAGTTATGAAGTAGCAACAAAAATAATTTTATGGTTGGGTCACAACATGAGGAACTGTATTTAAAGGGCCAGAACGTTGAGAACCAGTGCCCTAAGATGAAACCGGTTAAATTAGAGATATTCTCCACAGAGAAACGGGGCCCTCAGACAAACAACCAAAGGGAAGGCTTAGGGTACAGGATGGTGTTGGAGCGGTGCTGGTGGTGTGACTGTACGGTAATACTGTAAACACCAGGTGATGAGCATTACCTGTGTCAGGAACGCTCCAGGTGTTACCTACTTAACTCTCTCACCAGCCTGGGGAGAGAGGTGCTCTGGGAAGGTGATTAGTTTGGCTGAGGTGGCTGCCAAGTCCCCCGGGACCTAGAATCCAGTGTCTCCAAAACCTGAACCAGGTTGCTTTTTACTTGGCAGGTGATTTCGTTGTTTTTCTTGTCCTGGGTTTAAGTTGCTTTTCAAATCACCGATGCAGCGGAAATAATTTTTTTGGAAGCCTAACTGCTGAGTGTTGCATAGCGGGAAAGAAAAAAGCATTAAAGAGCTGCAGTTGTTTAGAGGTGGTTGAACCAGCAGTCAAACACCAAGAGAGGTGAGGGAGGGGGCAGAAGATGCTCTGGCTCTTGGCCTGGAGATATCCGTGGAAAACACGGCACACTTGCCTGGACTGAGCACTGCAGCCTGTGGTTAAGGACACAGACAACACTGTCTGATAGCAAATCTACTGTGAGCCGCACATGTCATTTTAAATTCTGGGGAGCCACATTAAGAGCTGTGAAAAGAAACAAGTCATTCTATTTGTCTTGAACAATTTATTTCATACAATTTATAGTATATAATAATTATTATTTACTAAATTCAAATTTAATTAATTTTAATGACCTATTTTTACCCTAATACACTAAAATGTTAGAATTGCAACTTGTAAGCAATATAAAAAGTTATTACCAAGACATTTCTTTTTTTAAAATATATTTTTATTGATTTCAGAGAGAAAAGGGGGGAGAGGAAGAGAGAGAAACATCAATGATGAGAGAGAATCATTGATTGGCTGCCCCCTGCACGCCCCCTACTGGGGATGGAGCCTCAAGCCAGGCAGGTGCCTGACTGGGAATCAAAGCCTGATTCCTGGTTCACAGGTCTGTGCTCAGCCACTGAGCCACGCCCGCTGAGCCACGCCAGCCAGGCTGGAGGCACTTCTCATTCTTCGGTTGTACTATCTTTGAATCAGATATGGATGTTACAGCGGATCTCGGCTAGATTGGCCACATTGCCATGCTTGAGCCATGCAGCCCGTGGTTCCTGTACTGAAATACGCAATGTTTGCAGGGCACACTAGCAGGGTCTACAGAGTAAACTCACCTAAACACTAACATTGTTTAGGGGGAATTTATTTGCTGAGTTTGTGGTAAAAGAAACACATAGAATAATTCAATTTTATATTGAGATCTGACTTGCTTATTGAAAAGCCTTCACTGGATTGGGTACAGATTTTATTCTTTATAAATAACTTTTAGTTCTTTCTATCTC
Organism: Murina feae; assembly: GCA_004026665.1. NCBI lineage: Eukaryota > Metazoa > Chordata > Mammalia > Chiroptera > Vespertilionidae > Murina > Murina feae. The sequence continues at coordinate 36,376 of PVJC01005399.1, read as the reverse complement.
TCTCTCTCTCTATCTATTTACCTATCACCTATTGAACATTTGTTCCCAGGGCTTTGAACACTGTTGTTCTTCGACTCCATTTCCAAGCTGCGGGACTCACATAAAGCTGGCTGGGGAGCCCTTTGTGCACAGAACTAGAGACCTCAGGTGGCCGGAGCAGGTCTATTGTGAGATGGTCAGGGATTTATGGGCATATGGCTCAGGACTGCCCCTCCTTCCCCTTTTTTTTGTCCTGTCAAAATTTGAGCAGGAAGGTTTCAAACCATCTTAAATCTAAAGCCTTTCGCAAGTACTGTTGTATCGTCGTCACTCAGAAAGGACAGTCAGAAAGATTTATAAAGAATAGAAAGAAGTCAGAATTGAATGAAAGTCTATTTCCTGGCTCTCCGTTCAATCCCCAGCTTAGAATGTCACAGCGCCCCCCACTTAAGGGATGTGGGAGGAATTCCTAAAGCTGACCTCCGGATGCCTGGCCTGGCCCTGTCTGGACCACAGCTATTGCTCCAGGTCCCTTTACTGTGATATACAGAGACCAGCTGGGCAAATTCACCAAAACCCTATTTTATTTAAAAATATAAATTTCATCTCGTGGATGTTTGAGGATATCTTAGAAAAAAGGGCTTTAGAACTCTGGTTAATACATGAAAGATATTAGGGTTAATAGTGAAATAACTTCTAAATACCAGCTCTTGCTACACAGGTAGAGCTTACAGTTCTGAATCTCCCCACTAACACCTCCACTGCATTGCTTTATAAAGTCCAGTATTTCAGGGAATTTTCCCAATTTATGCCTCAGTGTTCAATCCAAGGTTTGGGGTGAAAGAAAATTCACCCCTGGATCTTCTGATATTTCTGCCCTTGAATTTGCTTCTCTCTCTCTTTCTGTTTTTCACCACTTTATTTATTTAAATTTATTGTCAGGGTAAGTGTGGGTGGAGATATCATAACCATACATAAGCAGCACCCTTAGAAAATTGTGCTCCCGGGATAATTTTCTGGATTCCTGTTAGTTGGTCAAAATGCTCTGCATAAAAAGTGACCTGTGGTCAGATATGTTTAGGAAATGCTGTATAATATGTCTTCCTCTTACGGCTTGATGTTGGGCTAACAGTAAAATTTTAAAGAAATATCTCAGTAGAGCAGCGATGTAATTGCCATTTAACCAGGAATGTCCCAAACTCAGCTGGCCACAGAAATCTTATTTGCATATCTTGAGAGGCTACTGATGAGGTGAATACATAGTGATTTCCAATCGCACAGTTGAATAAATGCATGAATACACCACAGTGCTGTCCCAGTAGTTCAGCGGAGAGCCCTCTTCAATGCTGGTGCTCTGTAGGATATTTAAATTACTTCCTTACACCTCTCCAGTTTCTGAGTTATCAACAGTGTTTGCTCATTCAGTGGATTAATAGAGCTTTGATGCAAATTGCCCCAGTCTTAAGGGACTTTTATTTCAGTAGGTGCTAAGGCAAGCCCTAAGGCAGAAGCCTGCTTGGCCTGTTAGAGCAAGGGAAGGGCAGAGTGATGGGAATGCAGTGCCTGTGGACCATGGGAAGCTCTGTGCTTTTACTTCAGGAGAGATAGGAAGCCCTTGGAGTGTTCTCAGTGGAAGAGTGATATAATCTGGCACACACACACACACACATACACACACACACATATATGTATGTATGTATATATATCCCTAATATGCAAATAGACTGAACAACCATTTGCTATGATGAATGCTGACCACCAGGGGGCGCGTGTGCAGAACATGGCAGGCGTCAGCCATGGTGGGATGGTGTAGCAGATGAGCAGGGCTGCCAGACCACAGTGGGACGCTGGTTGCTGTCATTGTGGAGAGCCTCTGGTGGTTACTGAAAATTATTTGCTCCTGTGCACCGTGGTCCTGCTGGGCACTTGCACCCGCTGACGGCGCCCACCCCAGTCACTCCCCACTGTCAGTGGGTGGGTGGAGTGGGGCTGCTGGCAGACAGAGTATCAGGATGCAGCAAGCAAGAGGGCACAGAGGATGGGTCAAAACCTACCCCTGTACCCACTGCAGCTTCATGGCCCACAATTTCTTTCAAGTTGCATGAATTTGAGCACTGGACCCGTAATTCTAGAAAATAAAAGGCTAATATACAAATTATGCCCTCCACTAGGAGTTCCACCAGGGTCGGGGACGGCAGCCCAACCCCCCTCATCACCTCCCAATTGGCCAGATCAGGGAGGGCCAGCTGCACCCCACCCGTGCACCAATTTGTGCGCTGGGCCTCTAGTATATACATAAAATGTATTATGTATATGATTTTTAATTTTTTTCCCACCCGAGGAGATGTGTGGTTCTTTTAAATTATTATTATTAATTTTAGAAAGAGAAGAAGGAAGGGGGAGAGAGAGATATATTGATTGGTTGTGTCACACACACACCCTGACCAGGGATCAAATTCACAACCTTGAGTATGTGGCCTGACCTGTAATGGGACCCATGACTCTCGGATGCACAGGGGGCCCCTCCAACCAGGTGAGCCATCCCAGCCACTTGGTGTATTTCTGTAACCAGGTGAGCCATCCCAGCCACTTGGTGTATTTCTGTATTTCGGAAGGATCCCTTCGGCTGCACTCGAGCCATAGGAAGGCTTGTGGGCACTGAAGTCAGAAAATGATGGCAATATTTCAGGAGATGATGGTGGCTGGGACCAGTGGTAGTGCAGTGGGAAGAAGTTGAATTCTAATTGTTTAAGAGAAGAACATGCCAGTCTAGGTAGAAATGATAGTAATGTTATCTCAGGTGATAAATCTTGTATTTCTTCATTTTAACAAATCAAGGAGAGGAAGTCATAGATAACTAACTGATCTGTAATATTTTATAGTAATATTTCATTCAGTTTTAAAATTTTCTTTTAAAGTTTTGATTATGTAATGCTCAAAATTTATTGTGTAATACGTATTACATATCAATTTTCCTTACATAATGATACATGCTAAAGGAGAATGTAACATAGCAAGATGATTAAACACAATGATAATAAACCTCCCTGAAGGCTTATTTGAGTAAATAGACATAGAGTGCTCCAAGCATTTTCCAAGTTCATCAGTGTCACTCATTAGTATTATGTCCATATCCTCTCATTACATCAAACAGCAGATCCTGGATCCATCCCTCCTCTCTTTTCTTTTCCGTTATTTCCATCCTGGCTCGAGCCCTCAGCGTCATGTAGATTCCTACACCGTTTCTGTTGACCCCACAGTTTTCTTCTTACCCAGGAACCAAAGTTTGAAGTACGTGAATTGCATTACACTTTTCCTTTGTTTAAAATCTTCCTGTGATTTCCAATCACATGTTGAGTAACTGCAAAGATCCTCGCTCTACAAGACCCCATTGGTCTTGCTCCTAAATCACCCCATACCCACACCCCCCCTCTCGTTTTCACTGGCTGTTTCCTCAATCCAGAACATTCTCCCCTGCTTATTCCTTCTTGTGGCTTGTTCCTTTCCAAGTCCTACCCAACATTGCATGCTCTCTCTCTTTCCAGCTGTCACATTCCTTCCTGTTACCCAGTTTCATTTTCTTCAAAGCACCCATCACTTTTTGAAATTACTTATTGATTTGTTTACTTGTTTATTAACTCGCCTCCTCCTGCCACGCACATACACGGCATGTAATCTTCCGGAGGAGAGAGGCGTTCGTCTGTCTTGTTCACTGCTGAATCTTGGCTGTGATGGATGTGGTCCCATAAAAGAGGAAAGAGCGTGTTAGGGAACCAACATGCTCATATTCTGTCTTCATCTTGTTGCCTTAATGGTGTAGAAGGCAAGGAGCTCTACTCCCTGAGATGGGAAACCTGTCATTCGTTCATAAAAGAGTCCCTTAACAAAGCAAGTCCTCCCCCAAAACTACCTCTTGTATTAAGGATGCGAAAGATCCAAATAAATTAGTTCCTCCCAAATAAGCACATTCATCCTGAGGCTGAGGGTTAGCCGTGCAGCTAGCAAAGTGATCTTTTCAAGGTGTCTGCTTCCAGTGTGTAGCTAGTATTAACTACCATTACATCTGCATATCAAGACACATTATTCCAATTAGTTGATAAGGCCCGCATTGTTTGAGAGCAGTTGATATGTACATGAGCAATTACTGTAGCGGAGTTAAAAGGCTCGCCTTTGGGGATTTTACGTTGAGATGATCAGTTTCATTCATAAGCCCTGCGAATTGTTTGCCGCATTTCTCCGCAGGTCCATTCACTAGAAGGTTCTGCAGTGCCCATCCATATAGAGTAAGGAAGTTCCCAGGCCTGTGCCCCACCCTCACCTTAGCCCTCACCTTCATCTGTGCTTATTGAAAATTAGGCTTTGTGATCAGCATTTCCGAGTTTCAGAATAAACAAGAAAAACAAGTTCGTTGACTTTATGGCACTTAAGAGGCCAGCAGAGTGAATCTTAGCCAGAATTTATGTCAAAATTAAGTGAGCGTGTGTTTTTTTTTTTTCTAAAACCAAATTCAAGTAATTTTGACTCGTTCCTTCTTATTGGTAAGTGGAACACAAAACAAAACAAACAAAAAAGCTCTCACTTGATAGTGTGTTTTCCACATTCAGGTAAAATGCTGTCAGTCCTTAATGTGAACACCCTGCCTCTCCCTCCACTGTGCTCAGTCTCCCTGTTCTGTCCATCATTTAACAGAACCCATGATGTAAGCAGCAGCTGGATGGATCAGGTAACAGATTTGTAGACTCTGGGGGTGTTGCCCCCCCTTTTTTTAGTAGGTCAATATCTTTGGATGCTTCATTTAGGGCAACCAGGTAGATCTAAAAAATGCCCGAAATTCCACCAGTTGAGTTCAGGTATTGCTGCCTCATCAAATGCTAACAGAAGGGAAAGAGCAAAATGAAAGAGTTCCATCTTTATTGAACACGTTAGTAAAACTGCTCAGATCCTGCTCCAATGGTAGCTTGCAAAGAGCTAGCATCACTTGAATAAGATACCCAGGGGTACGCCCTGGGAGGACGCAGGTGGCATGGCTGAGACGCTTCCCAGGGAAGAAGGAGGGTGTGGACCAGAGAGAGGAAGCATGAGAGCCAGGATGCAGCCCGGTGTGTACCTTGTCTGGAGCGCGTGTGACTGGAGTAAACAGTGGTGTGCACCGAGCGTGGTGGTGGGTCTGGATAGCTTTGAAGGGATGCTTGTGGAAGAAGCAGCAAGTCCGTCCTTGGGGGCCCCGCATGGACTAGGCCCTGTGAAAGCAGGCTCCACAAGGAAACTGGTTACAGCTCAGCACAGCTCCCAGGCCAGCAGCAGGTGCTCACAGGGGCTTGTCCCTGCTAGGTAATCCAGGGGAGATTTTTCAAAATCTCAATTTTTTTTTCAGTTCCCCTGGGGACCTCCTGAATTGGGTGTCCAGAAATAAACAATATTCCCCCATAGTTCTTCTATCGAGAACAACGCCTGGGACAACAATAATAGTTATGTTTTCAAAAGTTCTTACTCTGTGAACTCAGAGCACTCCACACGTTGCGTCCCTCAGTCATCACTTATAAATACATCTCTTTGTGAAGCCAGCAGTTAATTACCGGGGTCTCTTGTTTGTCAGGTACACTGAGGTGAGGAGGAGAGTCAATCTGATGGAAACCTCAGTAGAGCCTACTGTGCGTTGTCTTGGTAGAAATCATTGAAGAGCCTGAGTGTGAGCTCTGCTGGCACTTTGTGCTGATCGCGATGAGCCCTGTTAGCATTTTCATCTACTTTCTTCCCATGCTTGGCTGGGGGTAAGGGAAAGACGAAGATATACTCAGTATTAAGGTGAATATGATCATGTCTGCTGTATCACTATGCAGATTATGAATATTTTCCATATTTAGAAATATTCTTCTTCACTTCAAAAATGAAATCTAAGATTATTACTTGTGTCTTGCTTCATTCTACCAATTTTTCACAATTAATACATTTTACTGTAAGATTAGGGAAGAGCCCTGGCCGGCAGCTCAGGTGGTTGGAGCATCATCCCTACACAGAAAGTTTGCACGTACAACTGATGGATGTTTCACATCGATGTTTCTCTCTCTCCAAAAACATGTAAGAATATATTTGAAAAAAAAGATTAGGGAAGAAATAATAGAACAGTGAGTCTGACTTAATGTCATTTCTGAGACCCTATTTTTCTAAGCAGAAAAAAGTACAAAGTTAGCATAGGAAAACATAAAAATAATTTTCTTCAAAATGCAAATGGTTTCATAGTCTTTTGATTATCAAAGTAATATATGTTTATTATGTAATTGTGAATGACCTCATAATTATTACAGGAGACTATGAATTATGCAATAATTCAAACTATATGAGCTAAGAAGAAAGTATGTGTTTTTTCTGCAAAGTATGTGCTATTACTGCAAATACTTAGCACTCTATAGAAATACAGTTTTCTATATTTCTGCTGCATATAGTTTTATAGGCTCATTTTCATATCCTAGAGGATAGAATCTTCCATTGTCAATAAGCAGTTATCTACACTCTGAGCCAGATTACAGGGGTTCAAATTTCATTATTAACTATGAGATTTGGGGCATCTATTTAACCTGTTCCTTTATCTACAGACTTATATTTAATATCCACCTGATGAGAGTTTTTATATCTATAATAATAAAAGCATAATATGCTAATTAGACCAGAAATCCTTCCAAACAGCCTTCTGGATGAAGCCAGGGCTGCGACCAGACCAGCAGGTTGTGGTCCTAGGTCCTGGGTGCCTGCCAGCGGCCAGAGGGAAGCCCAGGTCCCAGGTGCCAGAGGGAAGCTGATGCTGGCAGCCAGGGGAAAGAAAACCTATTCTTGCAGGAATTTCGTGCATCAGGCCTCTACTATATGTGTATATATATACTCTGTGTGTGTGTGTTTATATCTATATCTATATCTATATCTATATCTATATCTATATCTATATATCTATATATGTATATCTATCTATTTATTTAAGTTGATTGCAGAGAGAAGAGGAGAGGGAGAGAGAAAAAAAAATAATGATGAGAGAGTCATTGATTGGCTATCTCCTACACACACCACGCCAGGAATCCAGCCTGCAACCCTGGCGTGTGCTCTGACCAGAATCAAACTGTGGCCTCCTCATTCCACTCAACCATGGGCTGGGCTAGAGTTCTTAGATGAGTTAAAAATTTAATATTTATAAAATGCCTAGTTTAGCATCACTTAGTAGGTGATCAGTACAGTTTTGCTTCTCCTCATGATGCAGATACGACCATTTATTTTAGCAATGCCTTGTTGATGGACATTTTGGCTCCTTCCGTTTTCTCTGGTTTCCCCTGTTGTAAATGTCTCACTCTGTGCAGTATGTATTTGAGATAAACTCAGATTCTCTAGGGACCAGCCATATGACATGAAGGTGAAAGGTAGGAATTATTTCCATTGCTGTTTGGTTTGTTGACATTTGGGAAAATATGCCAACATTAGTCAGGAGTTCTGGCTTTTTCAAAAGAAACTGGAAATCTGTGTTTGAAAAAGCTAAAGTCTCTTTATTTGTGTGTATATTACACATTTTATGTAAAACACATGGTCTAGGCCTTCACAAGTGACTGGTGGGCTAGAATTGGTGATCAGTTAGCCGGTATGTTCCATCTCAAAGCCAAAATTGTTTAGGTTACAGCTCCCTATGTTTGTTTTTACTTCATGAATTAAGAATGTTCCGGATGCCATATGGAGTTAATTGGTTTTGTATTCTATTTAATATAATTTGGTGGCTTTGTATATAAATTCTGCAGCTGTCTGCAATAATAATTACTTTTCCCCACCAGGTAGCAAAGTCACCAATCGGAGGTTAATAAACCTCCTGAAATTGCATGTGAAATTTTGTATATTTAGGAGTCTTTTTATTTTTTGCACGTAATGCTTCATTCAGACTCTAGTATTGTGTTCTGATACTCCTTGTCCCACCCACTCCCCAAATAGGAAAGAATCTGGAGAGAAAGAAACCATTTTTTTTCTATAGCAGTAATTTGTCTTTTACTTTCTAATATACAGAAAACATAAAATTTACATAAAGTTTTATTCTGACCCTTGTTACTAGTCTCAGGAATTTTCTAGAGTTCTGAAAGCTCACAGTGCAGGCTGCCGGAAGTGACTGTCCTCTCCGCTTCAGTGATAGGGACAAAGCTGGTCTCCCCTCAGCTTCTATGACCTCAGGGTCAAGCACAGCTGCTAGAACCTTGTAGGTGACATATTTAAATTTTTGATAAAGTAAAGGAATAAATCTGCTGCTCTTAGTTAATTTGGACATATAATGATTCTTTTAGCTTAGGTTTACAACAGTTAGCTCACAAAATGTCTATCTTTTAGACAAATCTGGTTCTAATGCCAGACCTTGGCACACCAGAAGCAGTATTGATGGGCATTTTGTTTTGACATGCTGACTGGCAGACATAGTGCTTGTCACCTTCCCTTGGCTTAGGAAAGGGTAGGAAGTTCAGCAGGTTTTACCCGACAGGCTTTGTTCCGTTGAGGTAGATTATGGTGTGAACGATGGAGTTGGAAATCAGCGCTGGCAGGGAGCTGGGGTTTGAATAGATCCTCAATTTGTTTGACATGTCTAATGTTCTTATGAATGGGATGGAACCCTGGTTTTTGGTGATTGGCAGAAAGATTGGCTCCAGGATTGATAAGAGTCTTGGGTGGATTAGTCAATTGATTTGCTAAGAGCTAGACATTCACCCAGCAACAGCTTAAGATAAAAAACCTAATGGCACTAGTGTTTCAAAGGTATTTTGCACATAAACTACAAGAGGTTTTTCTGTAGGACTGTTATTCCTGCAAAAGTGAAAACCATTATTGTAATTAGAAAAACAGGTAATTAATTGCTTGGTGATAGGTTGCTTATTTGAAGCTCTTTATTTTTTGGCTGTTCTCTTTTAAAATTCGTTCTTCAGCCTTATCGCATGCTTATTAAAATAATGTGATTGATAAACTCAAAACAAAACGAACACATTACTTAGGAAGATGCTTTATTAATGAATTAAATGTAGCCTCAAAGACTGCCATCAAACTGTATTGTTACATGTGCATCCTCTTCTAAATAGTTTAATTGAATAGAAAAAAATGACAACAGTGCCTATTATCTGTTCAGCAAATTATGCCTCTGTGTTTTACTTACACATAATCCCAAATCAACCTCAAATACAAACATATTAATAAACAGATATTGAGGTTTATATCTTCATAGTCCTGATGGAAACATCAGGAAATCAGGACTTGGCCTGACGAAAGATGGAGTTGGTTGAAAGCAGAGTGGGATGGGTTTCCCTGACTGGCTGTGAGCACTGCTAATCCGAATGTGTATGTGTGTGTGTGTATGTCCCCAGGGCATTCAGCCGAAGGCCTCTGCCTCCCCGGCTTCTTACAGCTTCTTGGTGGCTTTCTGCAGCATTTTTCCTCCTACTTATTAGTAAGTGGCTCGTTTGGTTTGGACTGTTTCTTCTTGCTTTGCATGTCTCCAAGTGTTGTCTTTGAATGTATTTCTTTTGTCTCTCTTCATCGTTCTTGTTTATTTATATGTAAGTAAACAAACAAGATTGTAATTCTCAGGCACAGTTACCAAAACTGACTAAACTTCTGGAGTTCAGATGTGTTTAAGATCTTCTCCATTTCACTGACATGGAAACCCAGCGAGACGGATTGTTCTGAATCTGGGTCCAACGTTGGCAATGCCAGGGCTGAGTATGAGGAGATTAAAATCTACTTTCCTGGCCTGTGGCAAACGTTACAGAATGTACTGGTTGTCACGGTGTCTTAAAACATAGTAAACCCAGAAATGTAAGGTTTTTAAAAAATACTAACAAGTTTAGGACATACTGTGCAAGAAATCAATAATGCTCTTATTAACCACATTTCTGTTGGGGAGTAGTTGAATCCAAGGTTTCTCTTAGGACGTAGAGTTGCTTTCTCCGTCAGCAAGAGATTCGAAGAAGTCTAACTAGGGTCATTATTAAAAAGACAGATGAAATGAAGTTATTTGGAGAAGGTCTGTTTCCTGGTTACCAACTCAGTTTCATCCTAATCCAAGCCCTTTTTGCCTTAATTCAAATAGGTACTTTACTTTAACCCCGCCTGGTGGTAGGAATGAATGAATTCCTATTTCTATCAAGACACTGTTCCTATTCCCCCACTTTTCCATGATGCACTTTATTGATACTTTAGCCATAGCTATACTGAAAGTCCACTGCTTTATCTTTGTGGTATATTTACTAGGAAAAACTGTGTAGAACATGTGCTGTTTGAATGCCAAGCAACTTCAGGAGAACATTTGGCAGCCTGCACTGGCTGCTTTAAGCAGCGATGGGATGGGATGGGTACTCGACTCAGAGCAGAGCTGCCCTGGGTTCCATTCACTCTGTGTGGATTTTCTAGGGGAATCATTTTAGCCATTTTATCACTTACTACTCTCTCTATCAAGTGGGTATCTGAAGAAAGTAAACATTTTTAGACACAAGTCATCCTTCTCTAATGCGTTATCTGATAAAGATTGATCGACTTATGAATAAATTTAAACTCAGTAAGTCTGATACATGCTTTAGGTTTTATATTTCTGGTTGTGGGGCCTTGCACAGGACTTTGCTTTGTGTTTTGTGACATGAGATTTTGCAGTTTGCCAGTATGGGATAATAGGACGTTATTCCTCATTTTCAGCAAGAACCTGTCTTTAAAAGTAAGTCCTGTGTTGTTTTGACTTAAGCTCCGCCATTTGCTGTTCTTTATCAGCGTGAGTGTTATCTTCCTGGAGTGTGTGAATCTGCTTGTGAGCTCAGTTAGAAGAAAGATGTTTAGGTAATAGTAGGGTCGGAGTTAGAGCAGAGGTTTTCATCGGTGGGCAGTGAGGTCAGAGTTAAACACCAACAAGTAGTGGAATGAAGCACTAGGAAATTTTAATACGTGTTCTTAGCTGTCACTACCCACCCCTGTGCTTAAGAACTTAATTGTAAAAAAAAAAATTAGAGGTCTGACCCTGGCTCATTTGGTTGGAGCGTTGTCCTGGGCACTAAAGGGATGTATGTTTGATTTCCCAGTCAGGTCACATACCCATGTTACAAGGAGGCAACCAATGGGGATTTCTCTCTCAATTGATTTCTCTCTCTCTCTCTCTTTCTCTCCCTGTCCCCCTCTCTCTAAAAATCAATAAACACATATCCTTGAGTGAGGATTAGGCAAAAATTTTTTTAAATGATTTCAAAATAATTATAGGTCTGAATGCATGCATATCCTATGTAATAAAGAGCTAATATGCAAATGGTAGTCATGCCCTCATGCCGGGTCTGCATGAGGCCTGCATTCATGCAGCCAGGGGACCTGAGACCTACCCGCCCTGCCCCTGTCCCCCCAGCACTGGGGCCAAGTGACCTAAGGCTGTGCCCCCCCCAGCCTGGCAGGCCTTGACAGGGGACCTGAGGCTGTGCCTCCCCCCCCCCCATCCCCACCCTGCGGGATTTGATGGGGCTGCGGTCAGCTGGGTCTGGGTTTTGTGCAATTTTGAGGTGCATGTGGGTGGACAAGGACTTGACTCTGGATCCTGAGGTGTGCCCCAGACTCTGGCAGGAGGGAGATTTTCATATACATTTTACTAATTTTCTTTCATCTCTGACACTTCTATTATAGAGAAAGGGCAAATAGCAGTATTAAGATATTTTCTCTAAATAATTCCCTTTTAATGTGCACAAATCTTACTGTGGGGAGCTTTGCTTTACATTTTTGCTTTCGCATTTGAGAGCTTAGTTCTGCAACCTTGGCAGAAGGACCTGGAAGGACTGAGAGTGTTTGGTGTCTGTGGTCCTCTATAATTAATTTTTTATGAATTCTCAATTCAATACTATGGAAAATTATTTTTCTCGTTCTTTTGTTTTTCCTTTATTACACCAAAGTTTCTATGATATTTTTAATTGACACTACCTGGCTTTAAGTTATTAGAGCTTCAAAAGGGACCCAGGATTTTGTCTTGTTGACAAGTGTAAAATGTAACTATTCTGGAGTAATGTTTTCCTCTTTGAATTCTTTTCATGACTCCAGTTATTCTAATGGTTTTTCCCTTGAGTTTCTCTCTATCCTTCAAATTCACCAAGTTTCAGAATAACTCTCTTTTAAACTAATGTAAACATCAATGTGTTAGCATAAAGACAATGAAAATTAATCTCATTGGACAAAGTGGCTGGGATAGGTTATGTGGAGTCTTCAGTGTTTACCTAGTTGTCATCAGAGTTACAAGAGAAAACCTCAAGTGGTATCTTCCTCAGGTATTGGCTTTTAGGAGGCAAAACCATTTTTATATTTATTCTCAGAATTTACTGATGCATTTCTAGTCACAAGTTTTTCAAAAGGTTAATAGAACTTGCCATGCTTTATTGTCATGATGTTTAAGTGATTTCTTTTTCAATAAAGGGTACGCTATTAAAGAGAGAAGTCATTTTGCAACCCATGCATTAAACTATGCAGTGTCATTTGTCTTAAGTCTTGGTAATCAATGGTGCGAATGGGGCTGGTTTATTTCCCATAGTTACTAGCATCGCTGCATAAATAGCCACAGTGGAATTGATCTCTGAGGCTGACACAGATTTTACCACATACAAGGGTTTGATGATGACTGTATTAAACGTTGGGCTTGGATTAGTGTTAGTTGTCATTGAATACAGAGGTTTTGGAAGCTTCATACTTACAGATTGAAAATACAGTATTATGGGCATTACAATTTTTTTACGTTAGCTACTTGCCTGTGTATTTTATTTCCTAGGCAAGTCCTTGTACTGCATTTATCTTGACTGTTCTGAAGCTCAGTAAAGTATTATGGTTACCACGGGCCCTTTGTGCACATCTCAGAGCACGAAGAATGATGTGGTCAGCAAGTGCGTGAGATGTGAACTCAGACATGTACCTGGGTTTGGATGACGCCCCTTCACCTTCACCTGCGTGAATTGGACATGTAGCTTTACTTCTGCAAGCCTCAGTTTCCTCATCTTAAAAATGGGAATGAAAATCCTACTTAGTAGATTGTTGTACAAAACAAAATAAATATGTGTTGATGGTACTTGGCAGGGTGCCTGATATATGGCCAAGTAAATGGTAACAGTGACTATATCTGTTCTTATTGTCACCTCTGCTGAGTCAAAACGAGGCTCATTCCAGTCATCATTGTTTAAATTTTGTTTCCTTTTCCTTTTTTTCATATTGCTTATTTCTCAATGGCTCTTTTATAGGGTAATTGAGGGATGAAGCTTATTATATTCATTCAAAATTGTTTTTCTGCGGAAGATTAAAAATCACTAATTAATAGGACAGAGAAGATAAGACCTCCCTTGGGGACCTGGGGAACATTTGAGGGCCGGGAGGTCTGCATTCATGCAGCGCCCTCACTCTCTCCAGAACAGTTCCCCTTAAACCGGCCTCCCCTGCCCAGTACTCCATTCTGATTTCGGTACTGGAGGTGACTGGCCGCTTCACCTCTGCCTCAGAGCCACAGCCTGCTTATACCACCCTCCCCAGGAAAATGTAGTTTCCAAGGGGGGGGCGGGGGGGGGGGCTCAGAGTAAACCAGCTCCCCAGACACCCAGCCCACAACCAGGATCTTAGATGTGCATATTCGTGGCTGAAAGCAAGTGTTTGCTTACAAATAATTTGACCCTTACCTGAAAAGGCCTCGACGCCATGCTAAATCAAATTTCTCCAAATATTTTCCGGGGGCGACTCGTATTTTAAGCCAAGCAGCCGACAAAAATGTACCTGTAGGCTAGTTCAGTCAGATTTTAACCTAGTCAGAGGCTGCACCAAAGAAATAAACTTACTTCATGAGCACAGATTTCCAAATCCATCAGAAAAAAAGATGCCCCAGAGCCAATGTGATTTTTAAAGGAAGGGCTTGCTAACTGGTCATCTGGGAAATGTGTGCTCATCTATAGGACAAGGCCCGGGGAGAAGGCAGGCACGTTTTGTGTTTCAGTAAGTCATTTTCCTTGTTACAATAACAAGTCACATCCGTTGCTGGAAATCTGTTTGGTGCCCAAATGCTTTGTACAGTGTTTGCGACTTGTGATTACTCCCCGCCTTCTCCCCTGTCTTTTTAGAGGTGCTCTCTGTGAATCAGTCCAGCCTGCATTTAAGGCTTGAAAAATGTTCCTTAGCATTCCTTGCTACCAAAGCATCCATTAATTACCGAACGGATAAAAGATAGTGGCTTACTGGAAGTCAGATCTGCATGGCTCTTTGTTCTGAAGGGAAGGAGAGAAGTCTCTGTAGAAAGGAGATCCACTTTGAAAGGAACCCTTTTAATGTCCTTTTCAAAGATAACCATTTTAAAACTTTTTATAGATAGTTCTTTCAAAGTGATCTTTCTCTGGTGACATCCACATTCTACTGGAAGATATTCTTGGGTTTCTAGCAATGATACATTAATTACTGCCTGTACATTTTAATAGTTTACTCTGTCATATTCTATAAGAGGAGTGTTTCTGATTCCAAACAAAATGGAAATACATGAGCAAACACATTATGAAATATGTGGTTTCATTAAATCCTGTTGTTAATTTGGTCAGGAGAAAACGGTTTCATTCAAAAAGAACAGGAGGCTGAGGTATTGTAATCTGCACACACCTTACTATTCGCAGTCAAGCCTCGCTGCCATATTAGATTTTGTTGTCTGGTAGCCATCAAACAAGGATCGAGAGCAGGATGCTGTTATGGGATGTAGCTTTGTTAGCTCTCACGGGGGGCATTGAACAAAGACCAACTCAAGTCAGCTTAAACATAAAAGGGCAGTTTCTTATAAAGATGCAGCAGTGTCTCGTGCAACTCAAGGACCCGCCTGTGGCTAGCAAGGGCTGGCAGGCGGACAGAAAGCTTCCTTCACATCCGCAGTTTCTGTTTGTGTCTTCAGGTTGCTTCTTTTGTATCTTATCCACCAGCAGGTTCTTGCAGTAAGGGTGATGCATTCTGGTTCCCAAAACTTCTTTGTATTTGTAGATTAAGGGTTAAGACCAACAGTCTTTCGGGCCCGATTCCAAAGACCTAGGATAGACACCTGATTGGTCCAGTGGTCAGGTGGTCCATTCCTGGTCCAGTTGGCTGTGGCCTTCATGTAGAGAACAAATATGGCAGGAAAAATACCTGATTGGTCAGTGATCTGGTCGAGTGGTCTATACCTGGTCTAGATGGCTCTGCTTATGGTGTAGAGAATAAATGTGGCCGACTAAGGGCCTACTCCAGTGATTCTGTTTGGGTATTTCCAGTGAGATGGGAGCTGGCTGAGTCCCTAAAATGATTTTTCTCTCACATATTAACAACCTATTCATTGTTTCCTTTGCGAGACTATTTGCATCAAATCTCAAGAGTGGTGGTCTTGCGAGAGGTCTCTGTTATCTTCTGGACATTGCTTAGAAGCACGGCTCATGGGTCTGCATGAGACTCTATTTGGACGCACTGCTTGTTACTTTATTCGCACAGATCTCCCATCTTCAGAACTTTCAGCTTTGCCTCACACAACAGGAGAGGTCGGTGTCTATTATTTAAGGACAGGCTCGTTACCAAAAGGTGACCAGGGATGTCCCAGCTACAATTCACATTCCTAGCATGCCCTTAAAACGGCTAAAACACCAGGTATTATTTATGAACGAGTCACTTCAACAGCATGTCCTCTGAAGGGATGCCTGGGTTATTTATTTATTAATTTACCCATCTCCATTGGAAAACGTACCATCTGGATGCTGTCCACATTTTAAAAACACATAAATTAAAATCCAAGGCAAATTGACTACAATGTGGGTGACCTTCAAATCCCCTCTTATCCCAGCCAGCTAGTTCCCATTCTGATTGTTCTGAAGGGTGGGGGGGGGGGGGGTCTGGAAAAGGGAAGGTGTGTGTGTGTGTGTGTGTGTATCCCCTCCCGTTTACTTGGCGAGTTAGATCTGCTTTCATAAGACCTTGCATTTACTTCAGACTTTATTATAGGCGATGATAAAATGTGAGTTAGGAATCCCGTGCAAGGGTAACGTTTATTAAATAACACAGTGCATGCCTCCTGCCTGCCACCTTCCCCCTGTCACAAGACTCTGTCCATTCTGATTTCCCAGCATGCCTTTTCTGGCTCTGGTTGAGTGACTTTATAAATTGCTTTCATGATAATTCTTACATTACTGTTAAAGGATATAGGTTTGATGAGTAAACATATTGTTTACAATTTACCTCAATCATTCGTGTATTCTGAGTGACTTCAGTTTTAAATTGCACGAGGCTTTAAATGAAATCATGTGTATCCAAACACAGAATGTGTTCTAAATATATTCACAGTTCTAAAAAGAGAAAAACTTCCCTCTATTTTTCTAACTTGTCACTTTTTTACATTTATGTAAGTCCATTTTGATGCGTTACCAAAAAAATGTTTATTGAAATTTTTTTGTTGTTACTGATATTTATATGTTAACCTAATGTTAACCAGTCAAAATCCTCATAAATTACTAGTAAAAGACAGTCTAATTGAAATATTGCCATAGGGAATTATTAGAGGTAGGTATGAGGACAAAATATACAGAAGATGAATTAGTATTTTTAATAAATGGTACAACATTTCTATAAGTAAAGACTTTAGCCTAGGGATTTATTGTAGAGTTGTGGTTAAATGGGTATTAGCTTGAGCATGTTTCATAATTACGGGTAAAAGGAATCAGGCTTTTACTGGAAATGCCATCATTGGTCAGTCAGTTGACTTTCAAATGAGTGTTGAGGAGGCATAGGTCTTGGAGTGGTGGGGGATTCATAAATCATAAAATGCAGTTTCGGGTGTGAGAGGCACTCATGAACCGTTAAAAAACAGCAAACATGAAATGAAGAATGTTGAGTTATGGACAAACCCGAGGATATGGCGTGAGTGTCTATAATGGAATTAATTGTCCGAAAATCTAAACAAGACAAGGAATTGTCATTGGCTTCATAGGGGATGAAGGCTGATTCGCCTCTGGAGTGGGGCAGGAATTTCGACGGAGCCCC
Source organism: Murina feae (assembly GCA_004026665.1). Lineage (NCBI taxonomy): Eukaryota > Metazoa > Chordata > Mammalia > Chiroptera > Vespertilionidae > Murina > Murina feae. The sequence goes on along the minus strand of PVJC01005399.1, from coordinate 19,378 downwards.
ACTGCCTGTGTAACAGTCAACGGAGGGGTATTGAGCACTGAGCTTATGCTGGTCGGCATGCTAGGTGGACGAGGCAGAGCAGGAACCCTAAATACAGTTAGAGGGACACAGTGGACCTACAGGCGCCATTGGCAGAAAGTGAGCTGAGTGGTTTACCTAGCCTAGAAGCTCGGGGACAGCTTCCTGAGAGGAGTTACATATTCTGGGAAACCTAAAGAAAGTAGAAGACTTGGATAAGGGGCCCTGGGGGGAGGGGGAGGTGTGTCCCAGGGACAGGGGACAGCATATCAAGGCTCAGAGTTTAGGGAGTGAATGACACTTTGAGGAAAAGTTCAGGTTAGTGAATGGACCAAGTACTAAAAGCATAATAAGAGAGTGCTGGCCAGGTAGCTCATTTGATTTGAGCCTGGTCCTGATACTCCCAAGTTTGTGGGTTTGAGCCCCGGTCAGAGCACATACAAGAATAATCCAATGAATGCATGAATAAGTGGAACAACAAATTAATGTTTCTCTCTCTTTCTCTCTCCTTTCTCCCTAAAATCAATCATTATTGACTTTGAATTTTTGAAATAAAGCATAATAAGAGGGAAGATTAGTGATGGTGTTAGAGGATATGAGTTAGGATTTCATCCTGAGGGAAATGAGAATCCTTGAAAATGATTTGTAGGAGAGTGATGTGATCAGAATTATCTACCAGGCAGTGACTGGGACTGGCAGGGACAGGCAAATGGACTGAGGAGAGGCCTACAGTCTGAGGTCACCTCGGGAGGCTCCTGAGGTTATACAGTAAGTGATGATGGTTACTTACCTAGATCTGACAGGGGCAGGGACCAGGGAAAGTAGGGGGCTGGTGTGAGGGATATTTGTGAAATGAGGGTGACAACTCTTAGTGCTGGAGTGGAGAGAAGATAGAGATGAGATGAAGGTTTGGGTTTGCACAGCAGGTTCAAGGCCATTCTCCCTTGAGGCAGTGAGCCCAGCGAGGGGCGGGATGCATTCCGTAGGAGATGCACAAGTAATAGCCATTGAAGATGTGTAACAACCCGATTGGTTTGATGGATCTGCCTATCAGGAGATGTCTGAACTGGAAATAATGATGTGAGAGGTGGTGAATGCATGCAGAAATCAAATGCCTTTGTGATGAGAATGCCCAGGGGCGGTTGGGTTGAGTGAGGACTGATCATCCTGAGCTGGGAGTCACAGCCTTGAGGAGAAGAGAGGCCTATGGTGAAGACACAAGTGAAGTAGCCAGAGAAGTGGACAGAAGACCTGTGCTCACACAAGCGAGAGGCACGTTTGTTTTGAGAGATGCAGGAGCAGTCAATAGTCTTGGGTGTTCCCTCAAAGTCACATGAGGATAAGGTCTGTAAGGGAATTCAGCTACGAGAAAACTTCCCAATGGGCTTCCCACAAGCTGTTGCTTTATTTAGATTTCATAAATATAAATTTAAATAGAAATGTCCAACGTCCATTTGCTGAACCATCCTGAATACTAATATGCAGTGGCAGGAAATTCTGAAGTCTCCAATGGCTAAATTGGCAACACCAATAGACCTTCTGTGGCCCGGGAAGGAATGAAATAACTAGTTTTTCTGAAGAGCATTTCCATTTTACAAAAGTATTGAAGGAAGGAGGGAAGCAACAAATCTGATTTAGTGAAGACATTTTCCTTGACAGCAAGATTTACTCCTGGGTTATAAATTCGCCATGATCGAGACTCAAATGCAGCGAAAGTTAAATTCCACCTATATCTCACTCAGCGCCTAACATGATTTAAATGACAAGATTTTAGAAGTGACATGTAGCCTTGGATCTAAATATATTTTTTACGGCTGGAAATTTTAATTTCAGATCAGTGAAAAATCATGACGCCTCTCCATGTGTGAGAGACGGAGAGTGGAGTGGTCCCCGGCGTTGGCCAGTTGGACAGAGCCACGCAAGCTGAGGCCAGTGGATGGCAGAATTTGCACAAGCTTGTCTGCAGACTCCTCCTGCAAAATAATGCAGAGACGGTTGAATGACCCACCTAGTTCTGAGATAGACATGATGAGTTCATCTTGTTTTAATCTCACAGTGGATGTTCAGTTTGCCAGTGATGAGCTGGCGTAGGACCCTATAAAGCATCACATGTGCACAACGCAACTCGCCCCTGCCTTCCTTCTTGCCTACTTCTGGAAACACTCTTTCCCAGTTCCGGTCGCCCCACTGTCCCTGTTACTCTCATTGCCCCCAGTACCATTTTGAGTAAATGCAGATTAGGATGGAAGGGGGAAATGGAGACAATTTGGTAACAGCCACCTTGTCTGCCCTTGCGGTTTTCAGGGACCCTTCTTGTTAATTGATGATTCTCATGGAAAAAAATGAGAATACGAGTTAGCGTGTCCAAGTGCTCATTGTGTGCTAAGCATATGGATTATCTTAATTCTCACAGGCACTGATGATGACAGTATTATCTTCGTGTACCTTATGTGAGGAAACTGAGGTACAAAGACGTTGTGTCACCAGCCCCGGGTTACCCAGGTCTCTTGGGCGGGTCTCTCAGGCCCCTTTTCCAGTCTCCCTGGTTTGTCAGTTACACTCACTAAGCAGTAGGTGCCTGTCGAGAGTCCTCCCAGCTGGTGTAGACTTCTGTTGTGATGGTGACCAGTCTAGCCAAGTGATAGAGCGAAAGGAATTAGGGCCAAGTCAGCACCCCTACCTGTAAAAGCACGTTGAAAAATATCCATCCCAGCAGAATAAAACTATGAGCAATTTAAAAATAAATAAAAACACCATGGCTTTGCTGGGTTTCCCCTACGATGGTCGGCGGTGGGTGTGGCCTCCACAGCAACCAGTCACTGGAGGGGCCGGTTCCATAAATGCAATGCGAGCAACCTCGCCTGTTCCTTTTAAATTAGCTTGGTCCCTATGGCTGTCCTTGTCCACGGCTTCTTTTTGGAGAGCAGGACTGTGCTGTATTGACTCAGGCGGGGGGTGAGAATATTAAACATTCTGAGGCAGGACAGGAGCCCCCTGTCCTGGACTCCACCCCCTGGCCTCTGAGGTAGTTAATGTTGTCAGGTGGGAACAGCACAATCCTGGGGTCAATTTATAGTTGGCATCTGAACATCGGGGCTCTGCTTGGAGCTTGAAAATGGCACTGTTCAGACACTGCATTTGAAGACTTATTCCCAGCCCAAGACCAAGGCCCAGCCGGAAGAGGGTGGTGTGCATGGCCACCTGCCAGGCCAGCCTGCTCTTTCCAAAGCTCAGCAGCACCTCAACAGGGAGGCGGCTCCCTCCACCCTGAACCCAGCAGAATGGTTGCAGCTCCCAGTTCTTGTCCTGAAAATGGACGGTGTGGGGTGGGGTGAGAACATGTAAGGATTCTCCCAGGTCATTTTAGAGGAATTGTAACAATAATGCATTAAAGCGTCAGTAGGGGAATGACTGATTGAATTTGCCTTCATTTTTCTCATTTATTTGCTTTCAGTCCTGTCTTTGCCATCCTCTATTAAAAAAAATACATGCAGTGTTGCCCTGCCCCGCCCCCAGCACTTTCTCTGAAGTCCTTTATTACTGCAAAGTGACATGTGAAACCTTGCCACTGACATTCATAGACTCAAAATCCGACTCCTTCAATTGTTTTATTAATGCATTGGCTTTCAGCGGAAAAGCCAGCACATTGCAATGCACGGGACATTTCTGATTATGACAATGACATTTATCATTCTCTAATGGAAGAGCCGTGGCTTCCAGGTGGAAAGTTGGCGGGTGCATCCAGTGCGAAATTCTCATTTTAGATGCAGTCCTTGGTGAGTAGCTGTTCCCTCAGGCCCTGGAGAGAACTGCAACCTCACACCGTCTGTAGATGCACGCCCAGCAGTGGGTGGGAGCTCTGTTACTGCCCTTTAACTATACCCTTTATGAGTGGAGGATTCGTGCCACACAAATTCAGTGGTGTGCTCAGCACACCACCTTTGCTCTCCGTAAGCCAGACACTGTCTGTGCCCTTGAGATGATATATCAGTGAATAGATAAAAATTCTTGGCATCATGGCGCTTACATTCTAGCAAGGGGTAGGCAAACCAAAATACATTATAAATTACCATATGTTAGAAAGGTGCAAAATACTGGGGGGAAATAAGGTAGGTGAAGGGGAATCAGTTTGGCCGTGGATTTGTTGGGGGTCGGGGTTGAACTTTAGTGGGCCTCCCTGGAAAGTGACTTTGAAGCAGAGCCTGGAAGGTGAGTCTGCTCTGGAACCTCTCAGAGCTCACAGGAACTCCAGACTAGCTTGGCAAGAAATCCCTGTCGGAGGAGAATAGATCCTGAGTTAGTGGAAACTAAAAATGCTTCTTCTTTTTTCTGTTCAACTTCTGAGTCCTGTTTCCTTCTGTCCATGCCCTGGCATTGTTCGGGGACCATTCCTTCCCTTCCGTACTCCACTGGGCATTAGATTGAATTGGGAGAATTCCGAATATGGCATCTCTGTGTGGGTGACATTTACAGTGTGTCATGAAATGCATTCAGGAGTTAAGCAGAGGGAGGATGTTGGCTTTAGGCAGGCTTTGCCTCACTTCTATGCCGTCGGTGTGATTCACTGGCCTAATTCAGCTCTAATGGTTCACTTATATATGCAACTGCTTGGGAAGGAAAAAGATAAAGATGTCCCCAGAGCAGTTTTACTGAGATGTTGGTCCAAAAAGAAGCAGTGTAAATAAACAGCAAGAAAAGCGGTAGCTAAGGCAGCGTGCTCAAAACAAGCCAGAAGACAAATGCTGGGTCCTTTGACCATCCTCTGATTACATGGCCATAAGCAAGTCAGCAGCCTCCGGCACACTCCATCACTCTTGGCTGTAGCTGTGGGATCACACAGGCAAGCACGGAGCCCTGCACTCAGGTAACTCCACCTGCATTTGCCATCACTTCCCACCACCCTCGCTCAGTGCTGCACCCCCAGTGTCCCAAAGTTACAGGAGCTGGTGATGCTGGTTATCCAGTGATACTGTTCTTCCACTGCATTGCCTCATCTCACCTGATTAGAGAACTGCTTTTTATCTTCAGTTCATGGCTGTGGTTACTACAGCTAGTTAGGCGATGACATGAGGATGGGAGGCAGGCAGACCGGCTGCAGAGGGCAAGAATATATTCAATTCTATCTAGGTAGGTCCTTACCTGCATGATGCCAGATTATGGAGTTGATGCAATCTGTTTCTTGATGTTCAAGTTACATCAAGAAACAGATTGCATCAACGCCAATCCTCACCTCTTACCTTAATCTCTCCTTGCCCATGTGCCCTTCTGCTAGGATGTCCCCTCTCTCTAAAAGCCTGGGGAGTTTATGCCTGTTTATAAAATAGGTCACCTTTCCTGCCGTAGTTTCCGCAGTGTTTCCGGGAAATTTATTTCCTTTTGTTGACTATGAATGCATCTGGAGAAGGACCAGTAACCCGGTTTTTCTTTGTAGACACTGGCAGTGTCTGGCCATGTGGGTGCTCAGTAAGCACCTATGGAATTCATCCAGGTATTTATGCAACAGCATTTATTGAGGGCCTGTCATATGCCAGGCAGTGCTCCAGGATTGCAAACTCAACAACACCGAGCTTTTTGGTGGGATAATTCTGTGTTGTGGGGCACAGTCCTGTGATGGAGGGGTGTCTAGTGGCACCCCTGGCCTCTACTCACTGGATGCCAATAGCACCCCTCTACGTTTTGAAAATCAATCGTGTCTCCAGATACTGCTAACTGTCCCTTGGGGGTGCCCTCACTCCTGTTTGAGAACCTCTGGTTGAGATGCTCAGGCTGCACAGACCTGCCCTCCCTCATGTGCCAAAATCTAAGTCTTCATCTCTGGTCAAAATTCTGGTCCATCCAGGAACTGTGCAGCGTAACTGAGTGTATTAGACAGAATACCAGAGACCAGAAGGCTTCACCAACAGAAATTTACTTCTCACAGATTGGGAGGCTTGTGGTTGTGAGAATTAAATGAACCAATGCTGAGGTTTTCTGCTCAGCACCCACAGATATTAAGTATTCATGAAATGCTTACTGTCCGTATTTGGCATGTGTGCAGTTGAATAGCAGAGTTAAGGTACCTACCGGCAAGATCAGTTTCCTTCCGAGGCCTCTTCTCTTGGCTTCTGGTAGCTTCCATGTTCCTTTGCTCACGTGAGCTTTTCTCCAGGTTCTTGGATGTAGTGAGCGAGCTGGCTATCTTAAAGATGTCTGGGAGCCTTACCCTCATGACATCTATCCCAACTACCCCTCCAAAGATGCCCTCTCCAAGCGCCATCTCTCTGGGTGTTAGGGATTCAACATAGGAATTTAAGGGGGGGACACAGACATTCATTCTGACTGTGAGCATGAGTCAGGCAGACGAGATGACTCATGTTCCAGCTTATTATTTGGACACATTACTTAGCCTAATTCCTGACCTGCTAAATGGCAATAATGGCCTTAAGGGTTTGTTTTGGAGAGTAAATGAAACAATGTCTTAAGAAGTGCAATTTTTAACAGGAAAGAGGTTTTGGTTTTTCCTTTTCTCTCCAAAAGTCTCTCCATACATACCCTTGGGTAGTTGATAGAGACTTCCCTCCCTTCAAGATTAGGAAAACACACCAAAGTAAGTTTGCAGTACTTGTGTAGTTTTTTTTTTCAGAGCATTTGATTAAATGTATTATAATTTTTCCAGTGAATAATTACACTTTCTTAGTTGTCAAAATTATCACAATTGAAATGAGGCAGAAATGTGTATGTGTGAGAAAGTGGGGGGATGGGAGGGAGGGAGGGAGGGAAAGAGAGAGAGAGAGAGAGAGAGAAGGAGGAGGAGGAGGAGGAGGAGGAGGAGGAGGAGAGTTTATTTGTATTACTAAAGTAAAAAAAAAAAAATTAAGTAGAAACTTCTGGGAAGTTCCTTACCATATCTGGTAAGAATCAGTGTGTTCATGCAACGAGGAAAAAAAATATATTTTCCTCTAATAAAATTGTGGAAACAAGATGAGTAATAGCAACATGAAAGCATAAAATGTTTTTCCAAAGATTTTGCTGTTTGTCCCACATTTCCCTTCACTTGAGTCACATCGTGGCCTTTACACAAGCTTAAACTTCAGTTTTTTGATAGATCTGAAGTGTGTCCATGTACAGACTGTTATTTGCCACCCTGGCCAGTTAATTTCTTAGATGATCGTCAAACCAGTGTGGCCACCTGTTAAATTGATTTCAGAATCCGTTTGGGGTAATCAGCCACGTGGGGACTCCTGCAGCTGGTGGCCCTCACTCTGCTGCATGGAGACCGAGTCTGCAGCCAGTGCAGCTGGGCTTGTGATCGCTGTGGCGCTCGCCTTCCCCCACCCCCCGCATCAGAGCATCACGCTAAATATTTTAAAATGTTGTTTTACTCAGTGAGATGTGCTTGACATTAAACAGATTAAATAAGAAATTGTTGGTTCCTGGTGGTTTTCAGCGTTAAGTATTTTTTATAGGTAGTTACTTTTCCAGCTGACAACCAGCTTCAAGTCGTTAATATTTAAAAAGTTGCTTTTATAGCTGCTTGGCGCATCTGTGTATACTCCATAATGTGAGGATTGCCTCTAAATTTTGAAAGACTCCTCCTAATGAACACGAGGAAAAAGTGTTTTTATTTTCTAAGCATATTTATATTTCATCCACCAAAGTGGATTCTGAGTTTCAGAAATTGGAGAGAGTTTCCCCCCAAAATCAGGTTTAATGTCTTGTAAGATGCCAGACACAAAGGCACTCTTGCAGAGCAGAGCGATGTTTATTTCGCATTGAGCAACTGCAGGGTATGCGCTGTGGGTGATGATTAAGACATCATTCTGTTTCCCTCGGAAGCTCTCTGAGACTTTACAGATGAGTCAGTCTGCCTTCACGGTTTATTCTTAGTTGCACGTAGGGTAGGGAAGTACAGCCATTCAGACCTTGCTCAGTGACGTCGGGTGGAGCCTGGTCCACACATTGACTTCTGTCCTGGGAGCGCTTCATTCAGGCCACTGCAGTGTAGAGCTTGTAACCGGGGGTGGCGGTGGGGGTGGGGGCTCTGTACATTTCCTAGTTTCAGTAATTTTGCAGACTTTGATTGGGAGGCCTCCTTCGGCAAGCACTGAGGTTGCCAGGCTGCAGGAGACGGATGCAGAGATGAGGCCCGAGGGGATGATGCTGGACAGACCAAGCCCGGCTCTGTCCCTTTGGTTAAGCCTGAGTCAAGACATTTAACCTCTCAGTGTGTCAGTCTTCTTCCTGCATTATCTCATTTCACCTTCAGCATCACCAGAGCCACCACTATCATCAAAATCCTTATCACAACCACCTGTAAAGTGTGGATAGTGATGTCTCATTCTTGTGTTGGTTATGACAACTAAATGAGCTGAGGTATATTGGCGCTTGCTGCTTGGCACCCAGCGATCTTGAGTAGTCATTAAATACTCACTGTTTTTATTGTGTGTGTGTGCAGTTGAATAGCAGTTACTTCCTTGCAGCAATGCAACAGAGAAGGGTTCCTTGGAGACCTAGAAGCCTCTTCAGATGCCACGTTTGATAAATCTAGAACACAGAACGTTGTTTCTTCCCTTCTGGCACTTGAAGGACACCAGCATACTCCCCACGTGTGAGTGGGGTGGTGTCAGAAGGTGAAGAACCTGCCATTCATGAACTTGAGAAACATACAGGACTCTCTGCCTGAAATTAACAGGGGATCAAGGATGTCCTTGGATAGCTTCCCCTTTGTAATACAGGGAAACTCTGTAAAATCTCTCCCTGTAAGTAAAACCTACTCCTCCTTACTTGGAATAGTCAGTTTTCTACCCTGTTTCCCCGAAAATAAGATAGTGTCCTATATTAATTTTTCTCCCAAAGATGCGCTAGGTCTTATTTTCAGGGGATGTCTTATTTTTCCCTGGAGAAGAATACGGTACACATTTATTGTTGAACAACAACAAAAAAAAGAAATTTATTGCCTGTGTGTCCACACAATGTGCCCGACTCCTGCCCCGCGCGACTCACTGTCTAATTGTGAGTCAGCCAGACTCCGTCAGGGCAGAGCGCGCAGCAGGCGGCAGCTTGTCCTGGCGGTGGTGCAGGCTCTCTGATGAAAAGAGACCTCGCACTTCCTGTCTGCTCCGGCTGTGCTGCGGCCAACAGCAAGCTGTGCAGTGGTGCCCGCCGCAAGGACCCAGCGTCCAGAGTTACGGTAGCTTGGGGGGGGCTTATAGTCGGGGAGGTCTTATTTTCAGGGAGGTCTTATTTTCAAGGGATGCCTTATATTTCAGCGAGAGGCAAAACTGTGAGTAGGTCTTATTTTCAGGAAATGCCTTACTTTTGGGGAAACTGTACCATTGTGTTTAGAAACCACCTTTTGGCCTGTATTCCTTCCTCCCCCATCTGAAATTCTGAGAGATTCTCTTGGATGAAAGTGGTGAGCTACAAGGAACTTCCGATTTCTGCCTGCAAAACCTTCCCCTGGACCTTGTGCGCAGATATGATGGGGGTGGTGATGGTTGGTATGGCGATGGTTGTGATTGGATAGAGAGAATGGTGGTGGTGGTGGTGATGGTGATGGCAGTGGTGGTAGTGATAACGATTTTGATGATGACAACTTTGATGATAGTGGTGGTTTTGGTGATGCTGGTGAATATGAAGGTGGTCCTTCCCTAGAGTTGACTGTTACCATGTCAGTGGCACAGTGCTAAGTGCTTAGCCTGCGTTATCTCATGTCACCTCAGAGCCTCTTCTTACTTCAGCATCATCATCATCATCCCTCTAAGTACTGGCTTTCATTTACCCAAAGCTTTACCTCGGGAAATGGGGAGCCGAGGTCGGAACCGGACCTGCCCTCGCTCTGGCCTGCTGAGTGTGCTGCCTCTCAGAGTTACTAGGAATCAGGCACAGCTGGCCACCGGTTACTTCAGGACTCCCAGGATTTGTGGTCAACCCAGAGATGGGCTGATTTGGGCTACAGCGTCCCCTCCAGGTGTGGAGGCTGAGGTGTGAACAGTGTCTCCAGCACGAATACGGCCTCTCCAAGCCAGGCCCAGGGCCTGGTGTGGATAAACCTGGACTTGGAGGGTCGGCTCCCATGACCATTTGCCTTCAGAACAAGCCCCAGGCTGGTTCACTGTCCATGTTTTAAAGACATGATTTCTACAGTATGTCCTTGTGCTGGAACCCTTCCTACATTTAGCCTTTCTGGTCTCTTTCTATATAATGTCCCGAAGCATGGTGTTTCTTTGCCTGAAATGTTCTTCCTTCTACTCCCCCACACAACATGGCCAGTCGTGGCTGTTAATTATCCCCTGGATGCCATCCTCATTGCTTTGTGCTGGAAGCCTTTAGACTTCCGACTTCCCACTCCGTGCATAGCCGTACGGGTAGTCCTGGCAGCTTCCCCTTGCCTGGGCCCCTGTCCCCTCGCCACACTGTGCGGGAGAGGCTTGTTTTCTTCTGTCTTTCTCTTGAGACCATAAGCTTCCAGAGATGCAAACTTTTCTTGGAGATGTCCATCCCTTTATGCTCCACCTCAGCCACATGCTTTGGCACAGAATAGGTGCTCTGTAAATATGAGTGGCCTTGCTTGAATGAATTCATGTCATATTTGCTCCTCAGAACCACGTCAGGATGACAGGATAAGGAGTTAGGGGTATGACCTTTTTACTCTTTGACCTACATCTTAAAAGGGTCAAATCCTTTACTTATGTTTAATTAACCACCTTGTCCTAAAAATAAACTTCCATTTAGAAAGTACTCTTTAGGGTACTCTTGGTTGTTGTTGAGTGACTTGTGTCAAGGAGGTTGTTACGCTAGGTGGGGTAATGTGTTCATCAGTTTGAAATTTTTATTGTTCACAGAGAGAAGGCTTTCATAAAGGAAGGCAAACTCCTTTCCCTGTTCTGTTTAATTTGACCTCATAAAATTACATCAACAAATACAAGGAAGCCCAATAAGTCTTTTCATAAGGCTTCAATATTTATTTTGTAGAATCAAGTCTATAGGTAAACCTCCATCATCCTGTCTTCCGAAACACAGTATTGTTTATTTGATTTTCAAATCAGTGTGCATTTATCACCAAATGACTTTTCTGCCTACTTCAGAATGATATTAATGTGGCGGTGTTTACTTTATTAAAGAATTTTTGTATCTGTCTTGGGATAACGCAATTCATCAGAGGCCATTAGAACACAAGGAAGCCTTTCCACAAATTGTCGTGGCTCAGTGCAGACAGTTGTATATACAAACAGAGGCAACATGGAAGGTGAGGGTGGAAATTTTCTGTTTTCTTGGGTAAGGCATCCTATACAATAAAAAGATAATATGCAAATTGACCCTAACAGCAGAACCACTGGGAATGACTGGTCACTATGACACACACTGATCACCAGGGGGCAGATGCTCAATACAGGAGCTACCCCTGGTGGTCAGTGCACTCCCACAGGGGGAGCTCTGCTTAGCCACAAGCCAGGCTGCCAGCTGCCAGTAAAGCGGTGGTGGTGGGAGCCTCTCCTGCCTCCTCAGCAGCGCTAAGGATGTCTGACTGCAGCTTAGGCCTGCTCCCCGCTGGCAAGTGGCCATCCCTTGAGGGCTCCCGGGCTGCCAGAGGGATGTCTGACTGCCAGCTTAGGCCCGATCGCCCGGTGAGCAGGCCTAAGCCAGCAGATGGACTTCCCCTGAGGGTTCTCAGACTGTGAGAGGGCACAGGCCAGACTGAGGGACCCCCCTGAGTGCACAAATTTTGGTGCACCAGGCCTCTAGTTTGGAGAATAATTTTGTTCCCTGTGATAATGGAGCCAGCACCCTCTTATCTGGCCACGAGCACCTCTTACCTTTCTTGGAATCTCTCTCTGGAACCTTTCTATTCTATGGCCACATTTCAGATGCTTGCCATTTCCAGAGGTAGAATGGCCAGCATCTAATTATGAATGTGGCTCCTCAGCTTTGTGCTTTACTAGCTGTGCAGAATTGAGCAAGTCACATAACCCCTCTGTGCACTTTTTGCCCGTCTTTAAAATTGAGTCAATAGTGATGCTTAGCTTTTGAGATTATTGTAAGATTAAATAACTGTTGCATTTAAAGCAATTAGTTCAGGGTGACAGTAAATATCCCTAAAATCTTAGTTAGGCTGTTAATAAAAAAGAGAATCAGTAACATACATTATGCAGCCAAATCGTCATTGTTAATATCCTTCTAATCTTAGTTATGTCGACCTTTCTATTAAGCTTTCCCTTTTCACCTATTGAAGTAATTACCCTTCTGTATTTTTATTCACTTAATTCCTGCATGTTTATTATGGCCCTTAATATTTAATTCATTTTATTACGTATGTCCTGGAAACGTGGGACCATTTCTTACTCATCCTTTTAATCAAGTCTGAACATAATGATGATTCTATGTTGAACAGCACTGTAGAGTATAAAGGAGTGTGACCAGAGTGAGTGATTTAACTTGTTTTCTTTGCAAGAATGGGGGAAGGGCATTTCCAGATGAAAGGAGCCATTTGGTGAACTTGTAGGAGTTGCCTCAGAAAGCTACCTTGACTCTCAGCTGTGTGCTGGGGTGTTAGCTTAGATTCCTTGTTGCTATTCAAATGGTGCAAACTCTGCTTGTGGTCAGGGAATATTCGTTATCCAATTGAGGAAGAAATTTCCCCAGATGGGGAGCCTTGAATTATTTATGCAGTGTTTATCTCTGCGTTTACCTCCCATCACAACCAATTAAGGCTATTTGGTTTCATTAAAAATAGCATTTTCTCAGTTGGGAAAACATTTATCTGAAGGAAATTTAAATTTACCCACTTGGAGGCTCCAAAGCTGGTGTTGAGTTAGCTATATAGCCCTTAGCCAAGAACAGAAAACGGATGCCTTTTTTGCTTGCTGGACTTTTTCCTTTTTTAAAAAAAATTCTTCCAACGACATGAATTATGTGGAGTCCAACCTCATTTTGTCCAACATTTAGATTTAAAGCTCTACAAATCAGCAGCATACACATTGCACACATAAGTAGATTGCCTTACCCTGGAAGCTCTTGTTTCCTGTACATGGCAGTGCCCTTAGTAATGAGTTACAACGCCTTAATACGTGTGGAGTGGGACCCGTCACTCAGCGCCTGCCATCATTTGCCAGTCATTACCGTGAATGAAATATGCCAGGTCTTGTCTTAGTAGGCCGAGGCCTCTGTCAGTCATGGTTCTGCGCTCCTCCGTCCCCCAGGCCTAGTGGTATTCCATTGAAAATGGTTTTCAAACTTTACCCATATTTATGCAAGCAGTGTATTAATTCGTAAACAGGGTTTTTGAAATGAGACTGTGTTTTAACAAGACCAAGCCACAGGGCCGGAGGCTGAGTGACCACTCAGCCGGGGCATCTCAAGGACAGTGCTTTCCAAGATGTGGTTGGCCACTCACCCTCCCACAGGAGACCATTACCATAAAGCAGCATTCATACCTCCAGGTTATGGAAGGCCATAGCTGTCAACTGTGGGATGCTCCAGTGACCTCATCAGCACCCTCTCCCCCCTGTATGCCTGCAGAAGGCCAGTTATTACCTGTTAGGTAGGAACGGAATTGGAGCAACACCTACAATGGCTGATGACTGGTGACCCTCGGTGGTCTCCCCCAAGGGCGTCCTGCGACATCATTGCTGGGAAGGTGCATGTGGGACAGGCTCTGCCGGGTTTCTACTGCTCTTGTCCCTTCCATGTGATTGTCCACCTGCCATTGACCATTTCTTTCCTTAGGGAGAATGACAGTATAGACTGAAGGAATAACAAGCGCCACACGAGTGCGCTTCCTGGGCCCATGCTAGACCTCACTAATTGATTACAGAATGATCTCCTCTGAGACTGATGGGCTTTCCTAATCCTTCATAGATTGGAGCCAAGCAGCCACCACCAATAGGCAGCTTTCAGTGCTAGATTAAACCCATTAGCTACCTTCAATTTAAGTTCAAGTCTTTCTTCACATTCAGCCTGGGGGAACTTTCTCTTCCCATTATGTGCTGATTTTTTTAAAATCAAACTTTCAAAATTCATGTGTGAACTAGTCACATTTTTCTCATGCAAAAATCCTTGTATGACTTCCTTCAAAGGAAAAATATTTTAAAAAGCTCTTTTGGGAAAATTACCCTTACATTTTGTAGTAGATATTTATTTATCTGGATTGTTTTGACCCTCCCTTAAAATATGTTTTAGACCTGCTGTATGCATCAGGAAAATACGCTAGTAATTGCCCCGACTGGTTTTGCTGAGTGGATAGTGTTGGCCTACGGACCAAAGGATCCCAGGTACGATTCCGGTCAAGGACAAGTACTCTGGTTGCAGGATCCTCCCCTGCCAGGGCCCTGAACCGTGTTCATGCAGGAGGCAACCAATCAGTGTGTCTCTATCACATCATTATTTCTGTCTTCCCCTCTCCCACTCTCTCTAAAAATCAATGGGAAAATATCCTCAGGTGAGGATTTTTAAAAATGCTAATAATTTATTGGGCACTTACCTGGGTGCAAGATTATGTGCTGAGCTAATTATGAACATTATGTCATTTAATTCTCATAAATGTGCTAGGTGGGTATTATTACCATTCCATATTATGGATGCTGTAAGTGGATTGGACAGGGTTATTTGCTCCGTGTGTGTTAAGTGCCAGGGTCACAAATAGAGCTCAGAAGTAGAACCCATTTCTGCCGGATTTGCAAGCTTTATCTCAAACTTAAATCATACTCCTTCTGTTTAAAATATGCTGCCTGACACGACCCCAGGTACTTCTACTAGTATATAATTGCCCTATGCTGATTTAAAAGTAGCTTCCAGAATGTAGGGAATATTTGCATCCGTTGGTTCACATGCCCAGCTTCCTGTTCTTAAAATAGTTTCCCTGGATGCCTTGCTCACAGTTTGGTTTGCATGAAGTTCCAGTTTTATAGGAGACTTTGCGACCCCACTCAGCTGTCCCCCTCTGTAATCCGCATTTCGTCCTCTCTACAATGCTGGGTGTCAAAGCAGAGCTCCTCGGAGATAGCAAGTGCCCCGGGATGGCGGGACCACTTCATCCTCGATTGAAATAGCCCAGAGGCCTTTGCGTTCATAAATACAGTAAGCTTTTCTCTTCTTCTGACCCTTCCAATCCCTCCACCACCTTTTAAAAGTGGATTTCAGGTTCAGATTTACATGAATGCAAAAAAGCCAGCACAGTTTTTTAGCTGCAGTCTGCACTTAAAACAGTGGGATACAGGGCTAATTTCACTCATATTTTTTCACATGTGCATTAGTGACCTGACACTCCACTAATTACTGTATTTCATATTGAGAAGCTACACTTGCTTTTCTTAGAAACCTACTGAAAGTAAGACCATTTACCTCCGCAAGCCACCTCTGAACATTTCATATTTAATGTAACATGTTAACATAATGCTGTTTTATGGAGAAAAAGGGTGAATTTACATGCTGATGCCTGCTCTGAAGGTTGTTGTTTTTTTTAAGGAAAAAAAGGCAATTCGAGATTACACAGGATGAGTGCAAACGCACCCACGCGAGACAGTATCTACACACACGCCAAAAAAAGCTAACCAGATTCAAGCGGGGAATGGATTTTATAACCCACTTTGGCATTTTGTAACGTCTCTGCAAGGGCCTTTGGTTCGCAGGGAGTGCAGGCGAGAGGAACAAAACGGTCTAGAGCACCGTTTGGCGACTGCTAGTGTAGAGGGCACTCTTATTTCTCCCAAGATGCAGGTCTTGAGATTGCTCGGGGTAGACGAGAAGGTGGAAAGTAAGTCTTCCAGTCTGTTTGATGGGAAACCGCGGTAGCTGTTCATCATGTCTCGGAAAGTGGAGACATAGGAGAACACGGTGGCGTCACCAGTGGGAAGGACAGGCTTTTATAAAAACGTTTGTAGACTGAAATGGAAGGAACACGGTGTGGCTTAATTCTCCCTCTAGAGTCATGCCAGTTACCTGCGAGACATAATTGCTGTGTCATCACATTTCACCTGATCTGTAAAGGTGACTGTGGGCAAATGTGTTCTTTTTCCCCTCCTGCAAGGAATAGAGCTGGAGGGTATGTGTAATTCAAAAATAGATCCCATGAAGGCACACAGCTTTCATTTAATTAAAGGCTCTGAGCAAAGGAAGTTTGAGATAAGCGTGCGCCAGTGTCCGGCTGCTCGTTTCTCTCCAGCCTTTTCAAAGGGGATACAATGTGCAACTGAATATTTTGTGAGGTGAGGTGAATGAGGAAATATCAAAAAGGAGAAATGGCTCTAACACAAATTTGAAGTTGATAACCTTGAAAGTGAGTGAGAAGGTGAAGAGCCTAAAAAAGTTTGTTTTTAAAAACAAACAAACAAACACCAGAATCTGGGGAAAAGAAAATTCTCTCTTTGTCCCCCTTTGTACCTGCAGCTAACTCAGTCAGTGCTCAGGCTGTTACCTACTCATCTGAGAGCAGGGCAATATGCCATTTTAAGGTTTTTCCCCAGGTTATGCGAGCCTCATTTGAAAATGAGTCTTGTGTTACAGAATTTCTCCATTTCCAAATGCAGTAAATCAGTGAGGTGTTTGTTCCGAAGTGATTTTCAAAGTCCCAGTGTGGTAAAAATGTCTCTTCCCGTTGGTACATTGACATGGAAGTGTGTGTATAATGGAAGTTGACTTTGAAGATGATCGCTGTTTTGCATAATCGGCTGTTTCTTTCCTCAGTAACTTTCCAAGTGATGTGTAGGATTTTCATTGTTTTGTGCCCATTAAAACCATCTACTGGAGTGGAAAGCCTAGATAAGTCCCAGAAGATGCTGGGAGGTAATTTGTTCTTGAACTTGCATAGGTTTTGAGTATCACAACATGTTGATGGGAAAACTTCTGAGGAAACATACATGGACATGTTTTGTGAATTCCACAGCCCTCAGCCTGAATGGTAAGTCAGAGGGAATTGAGAGCAGTGAAGAAATTTTCTGATCTGTTCAGAGAAACTCTGAGAAGAGCCAGTATTTTTTAGTTGAAGTAAATGGGTGTTAGGGAGTAATTTTCATGTGGCTTTCTATGGAGTTGTTTCTTCTGGGCCCTGAAAAACATAAAAAATAATGTGTTAATTTGGGGAAATATTAGAAATAATTGAATATCTACTTAAAGTGACACCACACCAAGGAGTTTTTTGAAACTGTCAATTGATTAGAAAGATTAAGCTTGTTAAGTGTTTTAGTGAATGTCAACAGTATCAGAAAAAGGAGACTATATAAATAGGGAAACTGTTTTTTAAAAAGGTAAAATAATAAATCTATCAATGAAAAAAAAGTATATAGAGGCTCTTGACTTATCTAATAAAAGAGTAATATGCAAATTGACCCTCACTCTGAGACACCTAAGCCATGCCCACTGGCCAAGCCATGCCCACCAGCCAATCAGAGCAGATATATGCAAATTAACCTGGCCAAGATGGTGGCCGGCAGCCACAGAGCTGGAATAAGCAGGAGGCTTCCATTAGGCCGGCTGGGCCTCTGCTCAAAGCAACAATGTTTCAATTATAGAAGATAAATAAACTCCAGAAACCTGATTCCAGCTAGCCTCGCTGGGATTTTGGGTCAATGGGAGCTGTGGGCAGCCTGAGCTGGAATAAGCAGGAGGCTACCCCAGCGATGGGGGAAGCTAAGGTTCCTGTCTGCCTAGGCCAGCTGTGGCCTCTGCTCACAGCAACAAAGTTTCAATTATGGAAGATAAACCTTAGTTACCTGCTGGCATGCCTGGCCAGCCTGGGTGAGGGGCTGATGGCTGTTTGCAGCAAGGCTGGCTGGGATTTATTTAACTTCTAAAGTTGAAACTTTGTTGCTTTAACCAGAGCCCAGATCAGGTTGCCCCTGACAATCCAGGCTCCCAGGCAGTCGGGGACTAGGTCCTACTGGGTGCCATGGAATTGGTGGGGCTCCGCTGCTGTGGACTGACTTGATCAGGATTCTGGCCTGGGAGCCCAAACCCTGACGTGCAGCCAGGTGAGGAACCACTGTGCCAGGAAGAAGTGCTCTGACTGAGCAGGCACCTTCCTACTGGTCATGTGCCCATGATGTTTGTCATACCTGCAAGCCAAGGTGAAATTCCTCAAAGCTAGGGGCACGGAGCACCTGGTGTGGGACGATCATGTGAAACTCTTCAGGTTCAAGGGCCCACTCTGGACCTGTTGGAATTTCCGATCTTGGAACAAGGAATCTGTATTTGCTTTAAACTCCCCCAAGGGGTTTCTGATCTATGATAAAATTACTCTCCAGAATGGGTTACACAACATTGAACCATTGGGGTCAGGGAAGAGCGTTTGCTAGAATGTTACTTTTATGTTTTGTCAATTAAGAAAGTATCGTTAATATTTGATAGATATGTGATAGCTGGCACCCTCACCTGGTCTGTGTGCCAGGAGGTCACATGTCTTCTGTGCGAGTACCCAGTAGAGAGAATGGGAATGTCAAGTTACATGGCATTCAGTAGCTTTCAGCATATTGCAATCAGTTGCATTTTATGTGTGCCTCAATAAGTGAGTGTATGTGTTAATATTATGTTTTCACTAAACCACCGCTCCCAAAATAGACAATGACTTAACCAACATGCCTCTGTCAGCCACCTTATAGATAAAAATTAATGAGGATCTAATCAGTTCTGACACAAAAATTATAAATGATCAAGATAATTTTGTTGTGTGCTTTTAAGTCCCTTGTCATTAACCGTCAAACTCACCTGAAATATATTTTGTAAATTATTATCAAATGGTAAAGATAGCATGCTATTTTAAAATAATGTTTATCTTTCCCTTGCTGCATCCATTTTTTATTTCTACTTTTGTATATTTTAGAAGCACCTATCGTGTTATTTTAGTACTGCATTCCAAGTATATAATTTATCAGTAAGCAAAAGTAGTGGGAATGCATGCACACACAAAGGCACATGATCTAAAAAACTAGAGAGCGCCTCTCTGCAAAAGACGACATGGGCAAGCTTTGGAACTCTGGCTCCCGCAGCTATAATAATAAAAGCATAATATGCTAATTAGACCTGAGGACCTTCCTGAGGAAGCCAGGGCTGTTAGGGAAGCTGGGTCCCGTGTGTCTGCCAGTGGCCAGGGCGAAGCCCGGGTCCCAGGTTCCAGAGGGAGGCCTGTGCTGGCAGTCAGGGGAAGGAAAGTCTACTCTTGCACAAATTTTGTGCATTGGGCCTCTAGTTATAGTTTATTTGGTTTGCCTTTCATTTCCTTACTAGAGGCCCAGTGCATGAGATTCATGCACTAGGGGGTAGGGGTGGGGAGCCCAGCCTGGCTTTCACCCTCTCGCAGTCTGAGACCCTTGGGGGATTTCTGCCTGCCAGCTTAGGCCTGATCATCCTTTGGGAGTGCTGCTCAGCCCAAAGCTAGGCTTGCTACTCCTTA
>PVJC01005398.1:46787-59344 GCA_004026665.1 Murina feae | reverse complement strand
CCATCTCTACACTGAGTGCACCAGGTCTCCCATGACTTCTGTCCATCTCTACACTGAGTGCACCAGGTCTCCCATGACTTCCTGTCCAACTCTCCACTGAGTGCACCAGGTCTCCCATGACTTCCTGTCCAACTCTACACTGAGTGCACCAGGTCTTCCTGTCCATCTCCACTGAGTGGCTTCCCTGCCCATCTCTACACTGAGTGTTCCAGGCCTCCCTGCCCATCTCTACACTGAGTGTTCCAGGTCCCCTTGTCTGTTCAGTTTAGGATTTCCCTCGGGTACGATGCCAGGGAAGTTCGTGAGTTTCCCCTATAGCTCATCTTCTAGGCTGCGGTGGGGACATTCCAGAGGAATTAACTTTTTTGAAAGAAGTCAAAAGCTATACATAACTCACGAAGTATAGCAGAATCTAGAATCATGCAGGTAAGTCGTTCGAATTCAAAGGAGTGAAGGGACAAGTAATGAGGGCAAAAGGAATTAATATTACCTAGTTGATCACTCAGTATGGGCCACTGCCCTTTAGATTTTTTTAAAAAAAAATTCAAATCACACTAGTCGGTTGAGATAGAAATCCCGAAGATGGTATTTCTGAGTCTGTCTGCGTTAAGCTAGTCTATCGATCTATCTAGAACGAGCTAGACCAACTTTTCAAACTGGGGGTACAGGGATAATAAGAGCAAACTTACCAACAACTTCTATGCTTATAATCAGAAAAAGAACCTCGTGCTAGGATTACAGAAGAGGTACCTCTCTTTACCCTTTTCCTCTTCCCATCTCTGGATTGTTTCTCTTTCCTTCTCTCCCTCTTTTGTACCTAAAATCTGCTTCTTTCCCCAGGAATCCCACGGCCTCCACACCCTCCAGATATATCTCCGTATTACCCACTATCTCCCGGCACCGTAGGACAAATCCCCCATCCGCTAGGATGGTTAGTACCACAGTAAGGAGTTCCATTTTTTAATTTACTTTTTGTTTCTTGCATGGGCATGCTTCTTATTTCTTCTGTGCATGTATGTGTGTGTTTCAGAGGACAGATTGGTGAGGGGGTGTAGTGAAGGGCGTGGAGAAGATGCTTGCTGAGAGATGCGCTGTGGAGGCAAGGGCGGGTCACTAGCCATTCAGGAGAGTGTGTAGGAAAAGGGGTTTTGATACTTAGCATTCTGAGTCCACGGTCCCAAAGGCTCTGGGTTCAACTCTGTGACCACAGGTGCCCTTCAGGTACTTAGGGAAACGTAGAAGGCGCTGAGTGCGTCTACCCAGTGAGGGTGATCACAGCTCTTCTGCTGGTGGCGGTCCAGATGGGAGCCTTGTCATTGGATTGAGGCCACAGCACAGGGGCAACAGGCAGAACCCAGTTTTGAAATGCAGGGGTGCGACTGGGGGTAGGGGCTATGCTCTCCCCCAGCCAGCTCCATCCCGCCATGACTCTCAAGGTTGACACCAATAGTGGAAAGTTTTCTCTCTTGAGAAGTTCCATGCTATTTAGCCAGCATCTCTCTGAGATCATACATGTTAAATGCTCATAAGGGGTAGGGGTGCGGCAGCTCATGTCTCTCAGCCTGTGGGGCCTGCCCGGCCCAGATCATCAAACTGCCGTTGACAATTTATCACCCCATTTTGCTTTCACAGTACCACCCACCAGCCTTCCTCAGACAGCTTTAAAAAGTGGGTTCTTAAATCCCAGAGTAGAAAGGCCTGGGTGCATAAGCCTACTGTGTGTGCAAGCACGTAATATGTGTTTTGTGATTGCATGGTTCTGTGTATATTTCTCTGCATGCTTACGCGATGTGCCCGTGATCTCTACTGTTAGAAAACACAGGGCAATTTATTGAATCTTAACAAGAATAAATTGTGGTGAAACACTCAAGGTTGGGTCTTGGGAATATGGCCTTTCGGAACCTTAAAGAAGATATAATTTTGGAGTGGTTTCCCACCTCCAGCCTCCATTCTACCCTTATTTCTCAAGTTGAACAGATTTAAAAAAAAAAGCTTGTACTATGTAGTAGCTACACTGAGGACCATCCCTGAGCATACTTTCCGTTTACTGTTTTCTCCTTACTTTTGTTTGGGAAGATAGACAATGACCACAAACATGAGCTCTTACCCCATTTCTTCTTCAGTAGATTGTGGACCATTCCTCCAATAGTTCTCAGCCCTCACTGGCCCCATTCAGCTGCTGGGAAGATATTTGAAGGCTAGGATAAAAAGGAATAGCCAACTCAGACAATTCTCTGTCAGAAAAAGTTGTGTGTCTTTCATGAGGATGCTATTTTGCATGTTGCTGTATTTTTTAATTATTGTAATGAGGTGTGATTGTCTATTGGTTACCCACAATTCTTCTTGGGGACTCTCCCCCCCGGTAACTCTTGTCAACACTTGTTAATTTGACAAAAGGCTACAAATTAAGCTCTGTTAATTTAATGTTTTCTCACCGAGATCTAAATACCGAAAGAGGCCCAAAGCGCAACTGAAGTCCTTTGATTCACTGTACTTTATTTTGGTATAAATTTACATTCATTATTGTTTTCCTTTGGATGTGTAGCCCTCAATTAGTGTGATGGCTCCATTAAAGCAAGCGAGACTTCGCCTTTAATTATTACAACAAAACACCTAGTTTCAGCTTGGGGAGAGGGTCTCTATTGACATAAGCAGAGGTTATAAAATTTAATTAGCCATTCTTATCAGATTTATGGCATTCAAATTGTTCTGTGTTTCTTCCCTTTGATCCTTCCTGTACAATCCCCAAGATTTTTGTTCTGATCAAATGAGAAGAAAGCTTACCGGGCAGAGAGAACTTCTCCTTTTTCTTCTCTTCCTTTCCCCACCCCCATTCTTGGTGGCACTCTCTCACTCTGTACCCCCCTCTTTGTAGGCAAGGCCAGCCAGTGTACCCAATCACGACAGGAGGATTCCGCCATCCCTACCCCACAGCTTTGACTGTCAATGCTTCCATGTCCAGGTGAGTACCAAGAATTGGCAGCCTTCAACCAAAGCCAGGGATAACTTCTCATAGAGTTCTCTAGGCTGCTCCCAGGCCACCCAGGGCCTGCTGCAGCTGGAGGTTCTGATGGCATAAGACCCATCTAGCATTTATTTGGCTTTCTTCCTAGAAAAGACTGAAACATTATCCTGAACTTCCTAAGTGTGTGTTGGTGAAATCTTGAGGTGAAATTTTTGAGTCCGTCAATTGAACACTATTTTTAAAAAATATATTTGTACTGATTTCAGAGACGAAGGGAGAGAGAGAAACGTCAGTGATGAGAGAGAATCATTGATTGGCTACCTCCTGCATGTCCCCTACAGGGGATCGAGCCCACAACCCCAGCATGGGACTGACTCGGAATCGAACTCTGACCTCCTGGTTCACAGGCTGAAGCTCAACCACTGAGCCACGCCGGCCGTGTTGAAGTCTGTCCTATATAATAAAGGGTAATATGCAAATTGACCCTAACAGCAGAACAACTGGGAATGACTGGTCACTATGACACACACTGACCACAGGGAGCAGATGCCCCATGCAGGAGCGGCCCCTGGTTGATTAGTGCGCTCCCACAGGGGGAGCTCTGCTCAGCCACAAGCCAGGCTGATGGCTGCCAGCACAGCGGTGGTGGTGGGAGCCTCTCCCGCCTCCTCAGCAATGCTAAGGATGTCTGACTGTAGCTTAGGCCTGCTCCCCGCTGGCAAGTGGACATCCCTTGAGGGCTCCCAGGCTGCCAGAGGGAGCAGGCCTAAGCTAGCAGGTGGACATCCCCCGATGGGTCCCAGACTGTGAGAGGGCACAGGCCAGGCTGAAGGATCCCCCCGAGTGCACACATTTTTGTGCACTAGGCTTCTAGTTTTTTATAAGCGTTTAAGAAGGCAGGAGAAGGTAGTTGGAACGTGCAGAGCTTTTATGAAGTGCTGTTTCTCGGGTGCCCTGTACTAGGTAAGGAAGGAAAGGGAGAAGATAATTTTACTATTAAGGTGAGTCACACGTGCAATTTTAAGTTTTCTAGTAGCCAAATTTAACAAACGCTTATAAAAAGCAGGTGAAGTTTTTTTTAATGATATCTTTTCTTCAACCCAGTATAGTCAAATACTATCATTTGAACATGTTATCCTTATAAAGCAAGCGTGAGTGAGACTTTGCATTCTTTTCTGAACTTAGTTGTTGAAATCTGATGTGTATTTTCCACTCACAGCACACCTCAGTTTGAACTGGCCATGTTTCAGGTCCTTCGTAGCCACATGTGGCTGGTAGCTGCCATAATGGCCTGTGTAGCTGTCCATCTTTGAACGTGAAACACCGCGTGTGTGTGTACACGTTCATGTGCCTGTAAGCATATAAGTACATATGCATCGTGTGTATACGTACCCACGTGTGTGCACCTAGATCTTCCTAATCCGTCATCCTCTCTCTTCCCTCTGATTAATTCTGGCTAATTTCTCAGTGACTGGGAGTTTATTTACAAACTGGTTGGCAGCAGTCTGTTTAAGCAGTCACTAATTGCTCCTAATGATAGTTTTATTTTCTGTTCATCTGATTTTCAGTCAAGTTAATTAAATCGGTGGAGGTTTAGACTTTCCTGATGGGCTGCAACAACTAATCCATTTTGATGATGGCGCATAATTCAATTAGCATACATTACACGGCCAAGATGCCGACCTCAGCCTCTTCCCCCAATCTCTGTAGTCAGTACGGGAACCCATGGGCAGAGAGAGGACTGGACAGACAGGCGAAGATTTGCTTCTCAGACGTACAAGAGCAGAGATTTGGGTGGGGGAGAGAGTAGGAATCCCACGCACGAAGAAAAACCAGCTGTGGCGGATCCTCCATCTGTAACTATGCTTGGAGTCGGGCCGTCCTCAAGACCTGTCTCCCACGTGCTATAGATAAGTCACTTCGGTGTCTAGAGCCACGCCAGCATCGGTGAGGCAGGAGAATCCTTGTGCGTTCTCTTCGTCAGCGAGAGGAGGAAGAGTATTCACTCAGTAATGTCATCACAGCCTCGCAGAACCTGGGAGCGAAGAGGGAGTCTCCCAGGAGACTTGGGATCCTCAGCTTAACCTCTCTCTGTCCAGTAGTTCCACGACGCACCTGGTTGCTTCTCATGTTTGTGTAGCGGGGAAGTAATCGTAGGATGGGGATCAGGGTTAAGCCTATTGATTGAATTATCATTAGGAGGTTAGTGGGTGATTTCTTGGTGGGCAGAGGGGGGTGGAGGGAAGGAAGGGAAGGGTGGGAGGAAAGGTTAGGGGCTCCGGGTGCAGGGGGGCCACGGCGATTCCCCAGGTAGGCCTTATGAAAGGTAGCTAGTTAAAAAGCATATACAGCAAATTAAATACATTATTGTGGTAATGGGGCGACAGAAGTATAGGTCTATTATCCTTATGGCAGTTATAGGAAATGTAGGCAGCTTGCCCTGCTCCAGAACACCCTTTGATATTCATTCTATTCAGCAGCGGGGCCAGGACTCCTCAGAATTAAGTGATGGGTCATTATACTTTAAACACCATGGAGAAGCCGAGATTGGCAATTAAACAGCTCTTGCTGACACTCACTTGTGCCACCCTGTGACCCCCTTTAGATTGAGATATCGGAGCTCCGGGCCCTCAGCCTGCTAAATTGGCGCAAGGCTCTCCTCCTGACGAGTGCGGGCTCTGAAATCCGCCGACTTCAAAGGGAGCGAGATCATGTATAAACCATAATGTGGGTGCACCGTGGCTCACAAAAAAATAAGGCAGGAAGAGATGAAATGTTACAAGTGCAAGGGGGAAAATGAGAGAATAATGACAAACCTAATGCAACTCAAAGCCGGATTGTTGCACAGGAAAATGCATCCCACTGCTTGTGCATAAAATCAAGGCCGGCAGATGACACCCAGTTAACAGAAACGTGTCAACAGTGAAGTAAAGTGAGAGTGAGTACGCGAGAGGCCCCTGAGACAGCCAGAAACAAAAATTAGTTGTCCTTAACAAGTTAAGATTCTGGCTTGGAGCCACAAAAGCAGACGGGGGCATATAATGAGCTGCTTAGAATTTTTAGGGTGTTTATTGCGTTTCATGAAACAGTTGTCTGCAGAAAGGAATTTCTTATGGAAGGCATGCATATAGCGCCCCGCTACACACACACACACACACACACACACACACTCACACACTCACTCTGTCTTGTCTCTGCTATACATTTTTCAGATGTATGAGCGTGTGTATAGCTATGTGAACTCATGGCTGCCCTGGAAATTTTTCTCCTCCTGTGGTGTCTCCCTTATGGTATTTGGTGCAACACACTTGTTTTTATCTTGCTCCCTTCTCTCTCTCTCTCTCTCTCTCTCTCTCTCTCTCTCTCTCTCTCTCTCTCTCTCTCACGCGCTTGCGCATCTGTACATGTATTCTCATTTAGCAGGAAGGGAACATATATATTAGAGGAATGTCAAGCCTTTTAGCATTCACAGTGAAAGCTGCCACTCCCCCACCCCTTCCCCCAAGGCTTCCAGAAACACATATTCTTAACTTAGGTTTGCTCTGAGGTCTTCAAGCCTTGGGAAGGCATGCGTGCAGGTGGGGAGCCCAAGGGGTTTGCCTTTCATTTTCTCCAGGGGAAGGAAATGAGGTTGGCTTTTCCCTTTTTCTCATGGTCAGTGGTATTCATTCTCTCTCACAGGGTGTTTCTTTCCTTTTCTTTCTTATTCTGTTTCTTAAACCCTAAAAGAACTCGCATGATTCTTATTAGAGCATGGCATGCACACCAAACTTTGACACATTAATAAAGGCAGTGGGAGAGGACCATGTCGGGGTGGAACTTCTGAGCTGAGTGTCTACTGTGACTCGGCCCCTGTCAAAGACCCACGTGGCTCATCGGTGTTTTCTCTGTTGATCGGTGCAGATTGTTAGTACTTGAATTTTTCATCATTATTCAACTTACCGTTTGTTACATTATTTTGTTTAAGTGAAGACTGTTTTCCACAGTCGATCTGTGGAAAGAACCTTGTGGGTAAACACAGGGTCCTTTTGAAAAGCTGTCATGGGAAACCCTCGTTAGCACCTCCCACCAGAATTGGCTTCCTAAAGACTTGGCTGTCATCCCTGCATGGCACATGGGACTGCTGTGTTTGGGATTTATTAAGAAAGCCACAGGGGGCTTCATTGGGGTTCCTCTTCGCCTGAACAGCACCCCCCTCTGCTGACTGCATAGCCATGGCAGCTGGGAGCCTGAACCTGCCATTTTGTTTTCTTCGAGGGTCCTACCCCCTTTGCCCCTTGCCCTGTTTTCCTCTCCAGTAGGACGCAGCAGGTCCTCAGAGAACATCTTTTCCTTAAGTGCCATGGTGCTGTCACCTTGACGAGATGCCATGGTAACCTCACTCTTGTTGATATCATGGAGCCTCTGCTAAAACTGGTTGTATTTGTTATATGTCATTTTGCTTCAAGTCTCAGAAACTCTGGGTGACTTTGAGGACTGACCATAGGTTCCTTCAAGAGGGGTGGTTCTTGTGACCTAATAGAAATCATGGTGACTCTGGCATTCCAGGACATGTGACAGCTGTTTGTCCGATCCGCGTGTCAGCTTGCAGATGGGCCACGAATATTTTGGAATCAGCTCTTGGTCTGGCGGTCTGCATGGTTGGGAAATGCCATTTTAGGGCGTAAACTGTGTTTCAAAGGACTTTCCTAGAAATAAGCTGCATCAGAGGAGACGACACACACTTTATTGTCTTTATTTCCACTTTTGGTAACGCATAGGTGGAATATTAAGTCAAAATAAGTTAGGAATCCCAGAATTTTAGAGCAGGAAAGGGTGTAAAGGTCAGAACTCAAAGCTCTGTGTGTGCGTGTCATAGAGTGCTTTTTTTTTTTTTTTTTTTTTTGCCTCTTTCCATAAGACAATACAAACTTATTTAAAATGTCTGTGACTTCTGATGAGAACCAAATGGGAAATATTTGAATTTTCTCCGTCTTACTGCCTCCCATTCCTGTCAAAACGATGGGGCGCAGCAGCAAAAGCAAAACAAAAATTGTATTACACTCCCATCAACAGAATGAGGCCTAATGAGGCCGCGCAGCCCTGTCAGAACTGTGTGTACACGTCAGCCGCATTAATATTTTATTCGGCTGTCAATACACAACAAAAGCCTTCCCCTCTCATCTGGCGCCGATTAGGGCTTAGGAAATTGTCTTCTTAGATAGATGCCACTGATAACACCTCAAAACACACGTGGGCGTGTGATCTCCAGCAGGTCGCCCGGGCCTCCTTTGCCACCCAAGTACATCAGTTAAATTTGTCTTTTGCTAAAGACGTTGGGAATCCTGTAACGTCGTGTGTCAGTAAGTGTAATGAAGGGGAAGCCTGGCTTTAATGACATTATGAGAGTCATTATGTTTAATTTATCGCTAATTAATGCTGACAGGTTTCATATGCCGTGGGTTGCTTTCATGTGAGTGCTAGGTGCTTTTTCGTTTTAGTGTATTGTGTGTGCACATCCCTCCTCGTTCATTCATTTAGATTCTGACGATTTACACAGCTTTCTGTCTTCTAGGTTCCCTCCCCACATGGTCCCACCACATCACACTCTCCACACGACCGGCATCCCCCACCCGGCCATCGTCACGCCGACAGTCAAACAGGAATCCTCCCAGAGTGACGTCGGCTCACTCCACAGCTCGTAAGTGTTATGTTTTTTTTTTTCTTTTTAATATATTTTTTTATCGATTTCGGAGAGGAAGGGAGAGGGAGAGAGAGAAAAACAGCAATGATGAGAGAGAATCATTGATTGGCTGCGTCCTGCATGCCCCACACTGGAGATGGAGCCCACAACCCTGGAATGTGCCCTTGACCAGAATTAAACCCGGGACCCTTCAGTCTGCAGGCTGATGCTCTACCCACTGAGCAAACCAGCTAGGACAGTGTCACTCTTTCGATCACTTTTTCCTCTGCCGCTGCGTTTAGCCCATGGTTGCTGGCATGGTGGCTCCTGGCTGGTGACCCGGGCCAAGGCTGGCATGCTGCATATGATCCCGGCCGACACCCAACTGCTGTGGGCTCCGGATCCTCACAGGAGGCCGGGGTGGAAGAGAACTATTTTATGTTTGTGGCTGGACTTGCAACCACGTCCCTGTCCCTCCCCATATCCCTGAGCCTTCAGAGCTCTGTCCTGTGAGCAGGCGACGCTGCGGAGGTGCAGGCGGCCACAGGTGCTGTCCCCTCAGCCTGGGAAAATGGTGTGCTTGTGACGCTAGAGGAACCGATGGCAAAACCTCTGTGTTCCCCCAGCCCCTCCCCAGGCTGTTTCTGTTCCATCGTCCAGGGTGGGGAAGACCACACGTGGAAACGAGCTTTTCATCCGAAGATGCTGGGGACCCAGGGAGATGGGCTTGGTGCCGCGGGGGAAGTTGGCCCTCGCGGCTGTTCACAGGGTTGTGTCTGTCTGTCTGTTCTGTCTGCATCCAGAAAGCATCAGGACTCCAAAAAGGAAGAGGAAAAGAAGAAGCCCCACATAAAGAAACCTCTCAACGCGTTCATGTTGTATATGAAGGAGATGAGAGCGAAGGTCGTCGCCGAGTGCACGTTGAAAGAGAGCGCGGCCATCAACCAGATCCTGGGGCGAAGGGTAGGTGGCTCCCTCGCTGGGGGAAGAAGGGAGAGGGGACTAGGACGGAGCAGGTGGGGTGGCAAGGTGTCCCCGTCCCCATTCGTTTTCCTTCGGCCACACTGTCAGGCCAGTCACTCTGGACTCCAACAGCCACAGCCATGACCGCCCCACCCCCCCCCCTCCCCGAGAGGGCAGGGATGGAGTGACAGAGATGCCAACCTGTGCTTTGTCTGAGCACTCCTGTGGGTGCCAGGCCCCGCCGTCCATCTGCAGGTTGTACAATTCCGGAGGGCCTGATCCAAAGAAGAAGCCGCCTTCCCCCCTCACCGCAGTGTAGTTGGTGACATTTCTGCATGTCTCTCTCTGTCTCTCCCCGCCATGTCCCCTCCAGTGGCACGCGTTGTCGAGAGAGGAGCAAGCAAAATACTACGAGCTGGCGCGGAAGGAGCGGCAGCTGCACATGCAGCTGTACCCCGGCTGGTCCGCACGGGATAACTATGTAGGTGGACCCTTTTTCTTGGGATGGGCCTGCGGGCGGGTACGGGACGGATGTCCACAGGGACAAAGGGAATGTCAGCTTGATCCCATCTACCCTCTGCGGGGACCATTAGCACCTCGTCGGGGACCATTAGCACCTCGTCGGAGCACCAGGCTCGGAGGGTCTGGTCTTGGCCTCCAGTTTGGCCCCGACAGCATTCAGGGAGGAGGGACGGGTCTTCTCAGCACCGGTCCCTGGGCGGCCTGCCAGGGAAGGAGGTGGGGTGGAGGGAGAAAGTAATTCCTCACAGATCTTCCAGCAGCAGGCTCTTCACCGTAAGAGAGAAAATTGAAACAACTGTCTTATTCTGTGGTGCAGTAGAAGCTGGGAGCCGCGTTCATCCTGAGGGGCATGATGGGAATATCCCTGAAAGAGCCCGTAGAACTCATCCTCTGGCAGGGACCCAGCAAGGGCAGGCAAAGGGGGTGTGTCTCGTGAGCTCTGTGGTCCTGGACTCTGTCAGCTGCAGGGTTTGCCTGATTTCCTCTCCTGGATTTTAGAAAACACTGTCAGGTGGTTTATTTTACTAATTGCAGTGGTAATGACACTCAAGACTCTTCTTCCCGCAGCGCTGTCCTCTGGGATCCCTGTCACCTCTCACCCTTCTTTCTTATTCTCCATTTTGCCCATTAGCTCAAGTTCTGGGCTCTCTCTCTCTCTGGATGGATGAACTGTCTCTAATTTTGCCTGGTGCCTTAGTACAGAGCGTTGGGTTACATGAAGTGATTCTGTCGTCCGCTTGTGTGGGCAGTGGGACGGAACTTGTCCTAATGCAGCCACAGGTTCCTCGTCCTGTTCCTTGTCAGGATCTTGGGGCCATGGGCGACTTTCTGTCAGTCGGTGCTCCTGCCCTCACTCTCCACGGGCATCGTCCGTGGTGAAGGGCTCTCTCGCGATGCGGGTTGAGATCCGTCCATCATTGCTGATTGCAGACTTACTGTGCACGAGGTGTGGTGGGGATTCTGAGCTAAAGCAGACCTGTTTACTGGCTCAGAACTTGGCCGCCTCAGCACGTCACACGTCCATGGGAATATGAGTCCTGAAGGAAGGCCGAGTGCTCTGAGCAGCATCCTCAGGCTGCCTCCCCCTTTATTCTGATCCCTTGGCACATGCGCTTGCCAGTCTGCTCTTTGCGATGTGGATGAGGGGGAATGGAGAACCGAGACCTTGGGGCTGGGCTCCCAAGTGGTCATCACCCCCGCACCCATCTTCCTCCAGGCCCTGCTCCCTTTGCTGGCAGCATTAGGCTGTACTCCTCCTGGGAGGTAGGACTGGAACTAGTCTGAGTACCTCTCCATGGCTCAGTGGCTCTGCTCAGAGCCCTTGTCACTCACATATGGTCGCGCCCTGGACCTGAACTGCTTGGGGGCTTTGTATGTGTCCTCAGCATGTATGTGATGCAGAGGCTGTTCTGGGGCTGGGAGGAAGAGAACGGGAATGAACGTTCCTGCCCTCTGACAGGCTCGCTCCCCCCCACCCCCACCCCTTTACCTGGAGATGGAGCTCTCCAGCACTAGGCAGGCCCTGCAGCCTCCGCTGGTGCCCACACAGCCGTCCATGTCAGGACAGTTGCTCCCCTGCTTTCAGGTCAGAAGTCCTTAGAGGTGAGTTCCAGCGTCTGCCTGATGCAGTCCCAATCTTCGGAGAAACCTAGAATGGTGCCCCAAGAGGAATCCCCACCCCAGCAGGCATGTGGTGGTAGCAGGGCCTTGCTGTGTAGCTGTGCAGAGTGCACACTGCACACCGGAGCGTGTTATTACCCTGGGGGCTAGTGCACGGTGCCCACCGCTGTGCACAGGGGGAACCTCCCCACAGGTACAAAGCCAGCTAAAAGCCTCCAGACCTGCTGCCTTTGCTGACTGGGGTAGCGCAGGTGTCACCGGAGGCTTTTTGAGACGTGCTTTCTAGGTTTCAGCAGGTCCTTGAGGCGCTTGAAATGACTTCAGTTCCGTGTTACTTTTGGAAGCAGTCAGAGGGGTCAAAGGGGTCTGGTGTAGGACGGGAACCCCTGATAAGACTCGAAACTGAGAGGAAGATCTGGATCCGGAGCAGGAGGAGTTCCCTCTCTTGTCAGCGGTGCTGTCAGATGCCTGTCACTATGGCACATTGCTCCTGGGTGTGAATGCATCCCTCCCTCCTCCCTCCTTCCCTCTCTGCCGCCCTCCTTCTCGCCCTCCCTCCCCTCCTTCTCCTTTCCTCCATCTCTCCCTGCTTCCCTCCTTTCCTCCCTCCCCCATATCTCTCACCCTCCCTCCCCTTTTCCTCCCTTCCCTCCTCCCCCCTCCTCCCTTTCCTCCATCTCTCCCTTACCCCCTTCCCCCTCTCCCTCCCTCCTTTCTCCCTTTCTTCCTACCTCCCTCCCTTCTTCCCCTTTCCTCCCTCCCTTCCTCCCCTTTCCTCCATCTCTCTCTGCTTCTCCTCTTTGCCCCTCCCCCTCCCCACTCCTT
>PVJC01005398.1:0-46687 GCA_004026665.1 Murina feae | reverse complement strand
TCGTTATAAAGTCCAGAAGGTTCCTCAGGAAGGTTTTCTGTGCCACCTCGTGCCTCTCATGTTCCTGCCTCTCCAGCCGAGTGGCAGAGCCTTCCTGTCGCCAGCAGAGTAGAAGTGAGTGAGTCGCGTGGGGCGTGGCCCGGTCTGGAGCACAGAAAGCAGCCCTTCCCCAGTGACATCGACGCTGGCCGGGCAATAGCACACGATTCCCTTTCTAGCTCTTCTGGGTTAGGCAGGCAGAGAGAGCCTAGGCCGTGTGCTTGTCTGGTGTCCCCCCACCCCCACCCTGCACCCCCCCGCCGTATTTTAGGCCTTAAAAAAAGAAAAGATGATGGGGTATCCGCCTCCCTTGAGACGCAGCTCCCTCTTCACTAAATGGTGTTCATTCATGTCTTCATGCCCCTTCCCCTAGAAGTCTTTAGTCTGAATGATTGTTTCCTCAGTCGTAAATGGACAGCTTCCCATGGGCAGTGGCGTTTTCAGCTGCTGCTTAGGATAGCTTGCCAGAGATAGGAAAGGGGGGCGGGTGGGGGGGGCATCATATTAAACATGATTGAGGGGCCTGGGGCCTGTGCTGAGGCCGCCACCAGCCCAGGCTCCTAGCTGAACTGCCTATCCCAGGGTGGCCGGGTGGCATTTGGCTCCTTACGTAGGACAGGCACACAACGAAGACGGCGGCTGAGGCCTGAGACGGCACACGAACCCCTTCCTTCCTTCTCCCCCTCCTCCCTTCTCTCCATCCTCCCTCCCTCCCTGCTTTCCTTCCTCCCTCCCTCTCTTCCATTGTATATCTAGGAACATGAAATGTTCCCAATGAAAACGCTGAACTGAAGGCCAAGACAGGTCCCCAGGTGGTACAGGCCCCACGATCTGAGGAAAGAGGGCCTTTCTCTAGGACAATGGGCGGTCAGCCCTGGGGTGGCCTCTCCACCCCGAGCGTCTCCTCGCAGCCCCGGTGCATGCTCAGGTTTTCCACCCGTCACTCTTCGTTTCTCCTCTGAGCTTGACGTCCACCTGCCCCGAGAACCTTTAGGCGGAGGTCGTTATTAGATATTCAGAACAGGGAGATGCGAGACCAGGCCTTTTGGTGGTGACATTTCCCTGTCCACCAGGCAGTGAGCCCCTGGCACTAATGCGGAGAGGCAGAAGGAGTTTCAGGTCTGGAGGGAGGCTGTCACCTCCACAGAACTCCCGTTCCCACCCACACCCACAGCTACGCGTGCGCTGTCAGGGTTTCAGGGAGGATCAGGTTAGAGGATGTGAGTGACTCCGTGCAGGGCATCACCCATAATCAATCACAAACCTTCCTCAGAGGCAAGGCATTCAGTATGTAGGCAGCATAGCTCAGTGGGTCAGGGCGGTGGGACCAGGACCCCTGAGTTCCCATCCTGGCCCCCCGTTGGCTAGCTTTGTGAGCTCAGGAAGGTTACGGAACTGCTCTGGGCCTCAGTTTCTTTATCTTATCTGTAAGGTTGGAATGATGACGATACCTGGGGTCTAGGACTGAGTCAGTAGACGTGGCGCACCTAGAATCATGGCTGGCATGTAGTCTGTGCTCAGTAAACGTTAGCTGTTACTCCTAGGAGTGTTATCGTGATAGAGTGGGGGAATGGAGACAGCGTCCCTGCTTTATGAATGTCCACTCGGCAGTTTTGGAAGGAGCTCGGATGAGTTCTGGTTCTGGTTCGCCTTTTTAAATTCCCTTTTCTGTCCTGTAACACCAAGGCTCATGCTCCAGCTCTGAAAAGCCCCTACTTCACCTTTTTAACAATTTTGATTCAGAATGAGGACCTTTTGGCCTTGGTAAGAGGTTCCGATGAGCAGGCGGCTCTGCGTCCCCACAGCCATCCAGCATTCATTTGAACTGTGGCCCCAGGCTCGTAGCCCATCTAGCCCAGCCTGTCCACCCCTCCCGTCTCTCCCTCATCCTCTATGGAGGCAGAGGCGCCGGGTCAGGTTTGAGGAGGGACATGGTGTGTGGGAAAGAGGTCTCCGTTACCCCATCAATTCCCTGGCACATAGTACCTTTGGGCATTAGGGTTAAAGGGGGGTGGGGGTTGTAGCTGGTGTGGATGGAGAGGAGCAAGCAGTCTGCTCCCCTCCTCCCGCCTCCTTTCCAGGGAAGCCCCAACACCCTGCTCCCACCTGTTCCATGAAGTAATTCCCTGTGCTTTACCTGTTTGTCCAGGGGAAGAAGAAGAAGAGGAAAAGGGACAAGCAGCCCGGGGAGACGAATGGTAAGTTAGAATAATGGGGATGCAGGGAGGAGCGCCCTTCAGGACCACTCTTTAATGTTAGGCTTGGCGGGGGCGGGGGCGGGTGGGGTGAGGGAGGCCGTAGAAGCTCAAAGCCAGGACGTTGTGGGGGGACCCATCTTAGCCAGCCTTTTTGTTTATGTATTTGAATTAATTGCTTCATGACCGCCCTTTTAGAGCTAGTAACATTTTATTGTTGCATGAAAAGCACATTGTAATTCTAGTGGAATGTGTTTGGAAATAACCATACAGCCTGTAACTGGAGAGCAGTAGGCATGCCTATGCGGGTTTATACAGTCTGCTTACTCCGAGCAGGGCCGAGGAGGGGCTAGGGGAGTAGAGGGGTGTGTGTGAGTGTTTGATATTAACTGGGCTGTTCCTGAATGTTCCGATGCATGCCTTTACAGTGGTAAATCGCACCCGGCTTAAATTAAGGAGGTTTGTCATTCTCTAGAAGAAAGTAGAAATACTGCATAGGCAATCTCAGGTCCCTTGGAGAAGGCCAGGCTTTTCCGAACAACAACAACAAAAAAAACATTTTGAAGGCTTTGTATAATTTGTTCTTTTTTTTCAGAACACAGCGAATGTTTCCTAAATCCTTGCCTTTCACTTCCTCCGATTACAGGTGCTAATGTCATTTTGAGTCGTTAAAATAGTTGCTTAAACTGTTTTTTAATTTTTCTTGCCATTATAGTTTGATTAACATTAAACGCGTATGACATTTGAACATTCTTTAAAATGACCATCTACTCGGTTTTGTATGTTTCGGTAGAGTATTTTTTTTTCCAGTTGCTTTTGTTGTTTCTTTTTCTTTTTTTTTAATTTAATTTAACTTTTGCTTTGTTATTTATTTTTCCCGTAACAATTGTTTAAGCGGTAATGACAGTGATCTAGAGTTGAACTAACTGTGCAAATTGAATATGCAGTATTTCTTTAAAAGAGACTGGTTTAAAAAAAAAATGGAAGGAATTCAGTAATAAACCTCCTTAATCTAATGGCATTTTTTTTCGTTGCTCCCACTAAGTTTTCTCATGCAAGCATGCGTCTGCAGTATGATTATTTTTTTCCTTCGCTTTTTTTTTTAATTTTAGTTTTTTTTCTTCCTGTTGCTTTTCTGCTCATACTTTGCAAGCCCACTAGCATTTTACTGACTGTACCTGCTTAAATGCTGCTATGAGCTTCTGACTAACTCCTAACAGCTCATTTACATAGCCTGTGTACCTTTATCTGTTCCTCTCTTAATATTAATGAACATAGATTAAAAAAGAAAAGGTGAACATTCCAAAAGCTGCAATATCCCAGTTCCACAATCCTTTTCTTTCTTTATGTCTTTCTGTTTCATTTCATTTGTTCTGTTTTTATTTGCAGTATTTTTCTTTTTTTTTTTTATACTGTTATACTCTGAGAAGAAGAAAGCATGTTACAAACTTAATTCCCTCCTTGGCTTTATTTTCTTCTTTAAGAAAAACAAATTCAGAGGAAAAAAAAAAAGCGGAAACGTATTATTTGAAAGCTATTTATTTAGTACCTAACCTCCCTGGATCAGCTCAAACCAAATCTGAGACAGTCCTTAATGAAGGGATACTGCAGCTTTATTTGCAACAGCTAATTTCACAAGTTGAATAAGAATGTGATTTTTTTTTTTTACCTTTTTTTTATTATTAAAGAAAGTTAAAAATCGAAAGTCGATATTTTGAAATTAGTAACCAGGTCATTGATTTATTCCCTTTTTTATTTTTATTTTTTTCTTATTTGTATCTTTCTCTTTCCCCCTCCCTCCCTCTCTCTCTCTTTTTCTCTCTCTCCCTCTCCCTCTCCCTCTCCCTCTCTCCCATGTCCTCCTCCTCTGCTCGCTTCTTCTCTCTCGAACTCATTCAGACCTGAGCGCTCCTAAGAAATGCCGAGCGCGCTTTGGCCTTGATCAACAGAATAACTGGTGCGGCCCTTGCAGGTGTGTATAGATTTCCCAGATTCGCTGTGCTGGTTTGCAGCTGGTCTATTCGGTCCTTTCCCCCCTCTCTGGCCTGTCGCTTTGTAGCTCTGTGTGTGGATCTTAGGAGACACGAGGGCGCGGGACACTGCTCTGTGAGGGATGTGCTTGTTCCCCCGCTGCTGCTAGCCAAAATGCCACTGTAAAACAGCATCACTTGTGCCTCCTCGGGTCAGCGACAGCAAACCCCAGCACGCCCCTCCCAGGGAACGTTGCCTGCCAGCCCCCTTGCTCATGACAGCCCGGGACGGGGCTCAGGGACATCCACCGTAACCCTGGCCTAGGTAGACGCCAACAACGTCGCCTTTCCCCCTCCTCTTCTCTCTCTGTTTTTATTTTTTTCCCCCTCTTGTTTTTTTTTTTGTTTTGTTTTGTTTTTGTTTTTTGTTTTTTGGTTTCTGGTTGTTGTTTTCTTTTGTGTGTATGTGTGTGTGTGTGTGTGTGTTTTATCGTTTTATTTTATTTTTTTCTTTTGACTCATAGAAGTCCTTTCCTTTCATGCCCGTGGGTGAGGGAAGGAGTGAGTAGAGCCGAGGTGACGCGGAAGACAGGTCAGCTGTAGCTGAGCATCCACACGCAGCTGAGCACGACCCACCATTGTGTTGTGTTTTTTTTTTTTTGTGTTTACCTTATGCTAACAGATGCAAATACTCCAAAGAAGTGTCGGGCACTGTTCGGGCTTGACCGACAGACTTTATGGTGCAAACCGTGCAGGTATATGACCACTGCGAGGCCTTTGGGAAAATCAAAGCAATTCTGTCCTTCTGGTACCTTAGTGTGTCAATATATCCGGACCCCGTCCCCGTCTGTCCTGCACTGGCATCAGTGACTAATGATCCTCACTCTTCCAAATTCCCTTGCTAATTTTACGCTCTCCCCACTTTCTCTTCCTCTCTTTCCCCCTCCTCTTCCAAATAACACATGACCCCGGGGGTAGGGCCTAGACAGCAACCCCAACAGACGAGGACAGGCACTTGCCCCTTTGCTCTGAGAGCCAGCCTCCTGGCACTGGCCCAGCCCGGGAATGCGTCCCTGGCTCGCACGTGGAGTGCAGAGGGAGCTGGAATTGGCAGCAGTAGCGTTCCTGGGCACTCGGGGTCGGGGCACTTGGACATGTGCTGGGGGCAGGCTTTTTTTTTTTTTTTTTTTTTTTTTGGTTTTGTTGTTTTGTTTTATGTTAAAAACCCACATCTGTGTGCAGAGGAGCTTGGCTAGCTGACATTGTTGTACTGTGCTGCAAAGAAGCGTGGCATTGATCGGCAGGCACCAGCTAACAGGGCTACGAGAGGGAGCCCCACAGGTCCACGCTGCGGTGCTGCTGGCCTGCGGGGCGAACGACACACACATCTCTATGAGAGAGAGCGGAAGAGAGAGAGAGAGAGGAGAGAGAGAGAGCGTGTTGCTCCCAAAAGGAATCAGAAGCATCCCGATTCAACCCCCAGGTTCCACCCACAGGCTCCCATCCAACCTGTAACCTCAGGGAAGGGATAGGTACTTCCTTCTTGGTGGAGGGATACCGACTAGTGCCTGTCACCTTTCCTTTCCTTCAATGACCACTTTGGTTAAATTTGTTGTTTCTTTGTTCTGATACAAGCAGTCTTTGAATTTGGAATATTATGATGGTAGGTATCTCAACACCCAAACACGCCTTTCTGTTTGTAGTGCCTCCCCTGTCACGTGTCCCTCTCCTCCATGCCTTTGCCATTTGTTCCGTGTTTAGACGTTAGATCAGATGTCCATCCCATCATGTGCATGCCCACGACTCCCGTGTCTCCTCCTCTCCTGATGCCTTCTAAGCGAGAGGCTGGGGCGGTGCCTGGCGTTGACCACACCTTTAGGGAAGAGAGGGCTTGAGAGTTGACGGAGAGGGAAGTCCCCAGGCGACTGTCCTCCCAGGGAGTGAGGATGGGGCGGCCTCGAGCGGAGGCCCACCAGGAGAGGGGTTGATTCAGCCATTCTGCGAGATGCCCTTCCCACAGTCTCCTCTGTGCAACAGAAAAGGGTTTCCTGATGGGGTTGACGGAAGATGTTAGTACTTAATTAGGGCCAGCCCAGAAGACAGGAGCCCTGCTCCCCATAACTATCCAGGCTGGGGGTTTGTGGGGTCGAGTAGGAAGATCACCTGTTCCGAGGCACCCACCGTGGCCGTGGCCAAGGATGAGCTAACCACAGGGTCCGTTCGGAGCGGACTCCTTACCATCTATAGAAAGCATGGCTGCACCACCCGCGCACCGCGCCAGGTGCACTGTTCCCCCGTTTGTGCATTTTATCTGGGGGAGGTGAGCCGTGGTCCGTGAATCCGTTTTCTTTGGGAAGCAGTGACTGCGAGGTGGACTTGGCCCTTTTTTTTATTATTGGTGAAAGTTCATCGTCACTAACATTGACGGGACGGACATCCCCTTCCTAGACACAGCCCTTACCTAAAGCCGTGAACATTCCTCAGAGACTAGAATTTTCATGACATTTTTACCCAAAACAAAAACAGCCGAAGACCTTGGTAGCTGCTTTGTAAACATGACTTCCTCACCCACAGCTTGGAGGGGCGGCCTGGCTGTGGGTGCCGAGGGGTCCTCGTCATTCCTGGGGTCCTTCCCGCCTCGACACTGTCGGTGGGTCCTCGTGGCCACTGTCTTCTGTGGGGGGCAGTGTTCGTACCCTAAAAGCTGTTAGCAGATACATTCCCGCTCCTTTTAGGGTGTAACTCCCAACTGGGATCAGGAAGAATCCTTCCTCTCCCAATCAGCCCATAAGAAGCTAAAAATGGATTTTTAAGAGGCCACTCCTTGATTAGAGATGGTGGCGGGGAGGGTACGAAGACGAGATTTGTCCCTTTTTTCCTCAACTTTTCCCAGGATCTGGCTTGATGCTAAACCATTAGGACAAAATGTGTGGTTGTTTTTTTTTTTTTTTTTAAGAGAAGTTGCAGAACGAGGCATTTTTCTGGCCCGTCAGAAGTGTGTGTGCTCACTGCCATTTGCTCAGCCACCTCCTAGGAGAATACTCCGCCATTCATAGTCTTCATGTCCCATGCTCACAGTGCCCCCGCATCCCCACACCACGCACGGAAACTCCCGTGGCACAGGGAGGGCGGGAGGGTCGGGAAGCACCAGGACCGCTCCTTGCTCCGTGCTCCTGGCCAGTCATGGCTCCTCGCTCCCTGCACAGGGTTTCTCGTGTTATTTGACATTTGAGCACATTTTTAACAAGATTCTGTTTGGAGCCCACCAAGTTGCTTCTCCCGTCTTTTCCTTCTGCCCTAATATAGCATGGAATGCTGCCTGATGTCCTTCCTCATTTCCTGTTGTTTCCCCCTTTCCCTCTCCCTTTTCTCTCTCTCTCATTTCTCCCTGTTGCTTTCTCCATGTTGCTTATGCCCTCCCACCCCCACCTCCTCCCCTCTCCCATTTTAAAATGCATGGGCATCTTAGTGTTTTGAGCATGTTTTGATCTGCAGGCGGAGGTGGTTTAAAACTCTGATTGATAGACTTATGTATTGATCTTGGGCTCCTGGGATGGAAGTAGAACCCACCCTCTATTTCAGTCTACCCCAGAGGAGAGAAAGGAACATGTCAGTTTGAAGGTGATGAGGGGGACCATCTCTCACTCTCCCAGAGCTCCTTCCACCAGAGAGGGGTGGGTAGACCCTGAGGCTCCCTGCCCAGGTTCTTGGCCTCTGGGAGGCAGGGAAGACCAAGCATGTCTCTCTTATCCTCCCCACCCCACCCCACCCCTTCTCCTGCCATCTTGCTCAGTCCACACCCCCACACACAGGGACATGATCAGACAGCTCTGGGCTCAGGCCCAAGGAGGAACTCATCACACCCCCTTCCTTTCCATGGCCAGTGACATCTGACAGTGGTTGCCTCAGCCCGGCAGCAGCCTACTTGCTTTCCAGCGTGGAAAGCCAGCCGGCCGACGCTCACACACTTGTTTGTGGATGGAGTGTTCCCAGCCCTATGGTCGGTGTTATCTGACCAGGTTCTCCTTAGGTCAGCTCCTCCCCTGCATCTGCATTGTTCTGATAGCATGACGGGGGTTGATCCCAGGGCCACTGTTGCTACCCAGTATTACCCCGTCAGACTGGGGTTCACAGTAGGAGAAGCGTTGAGGTCACAGGCTCAGTTTCTTGAATGATTTCCCCAACCTTCGATGATAAGCAAGAGAGAGGCTCTGAAGTCCTCATTCCGATCCCTTCCATAAACAGGAAGTAGGAAAGGGAGATTCGGGATCTGCTGCAGGGCAAACAGAAAAATTAGCCTCCGTGCTTTCAACACCAGTCGGACAGCCCAGACCCAGACGGACTGTGCTGGGACCCACCTGGCTCCTCTTGTCTCACTTCCTTATGACCTGCTGCGCCCTCCAGCTACCGGCCTCGGGGCGCCCCTCCATGCCATCCTCAGTCTCTCTCCTTCTAGCCTTCTCACTCTGGGGTGAGGGAGGGGAAGACCCCAAATCTTAAAAAAAAAAAAAATCACGTCTGAATCATAATTTAATCCACAACCTGCAGGCCATACAACCAGTTATTCTTGTTCCTTTGGATCATTTTCTGTTTTTCTTATTCTTCCCCCTTCTCCACCTTTGTTGATCCTCTTCTACCTGTTCTTGGTGTTTTGTTTTTTTTTTTTCTTTTCCGTTTTTGTTTTTGTTTTGTTTTGTTTTTTTGTTTTAGTTTATTTTGTTTTCTTTTTGTTTCCCCCTCCTCTCACCTGATTCTGACCTCTCTTGATTTGGTGTGGTTCTTAACAGACAAGCCCGACAGCTCTTTGGGCCCAGCAGCCTGGTGCTGGTGCTGGTGCTGGTGCTGGTGGTGGTGGTGGTGGTGGTGGTGGTGATGGTGTGTTGAGAACTTTAAGCCTCTTGCTAGTGCTGCCTTCAGCTCTGTGGGCTCAGTAGTCAGCATTTTGAGAGTTTCATATTCATATGAGGCACCTGGGAAGGGGCTCTGTCTTTCTCTGTACACACACACACACACACACACACACACACACACACACACGCAGCATGGGGGGGGGGCAGAGGGAGCGGGCGGGGAGGGGATGAAAAGTCTGATGGCAGAGTGAGGGAATGCTTAAGCCCAAAGAGAAATGATAATTTATTAGTTCATCTCACTTTCTAGCAAATCGATGCCACTAGCTACAGGTGGCATCCAGTAGTCTGCTCAGACATTTGGGCAGGGGTGGGTCATGGGTGTTTAGTGGGGGTAGGGGCAGCAGGTAGGTAGGGAATTCCATACAATTAAATATATTTTGTTCACCAGAGCAGACTGAGGCGCGGGCAGTAGTTATGTGGGCACGGCACTCGTGGGACTTTAATAGCGCTCTGGCCACGGGCGTGCCGCCTCTGTGGGGCATCCGCTAGGTGACGTCGGCTTGACTCTCTCCCTTGGCTCCTCTGCCCGTTATTCACAGAACCTCTCTCCCTGTTTCTAGGAGAAAAAAAAAGTGCGTTCGCTACATACAAGGTGAAGGCAGCTGCCTCAGTCCACCCTCTTCAGATGGAAGCTTACTAGACTCGCCTCCTCCCTCCCCCAACCTGCTAGGCTCCCCTCCCCAAGACGCCAAGTCGCAGACTGAGCAGACGCAGCCTCTCTCGCTGTCCCTGAAGCCCGACCCCCTGGCCCACCTGTCCATGATGCCTCCGCCGCCTGCCCTCCTGCTTGCCGAGGCCGCCCATGGCAAGGCCCCCGCCCTCTGTCCCAACGGGGCCCTGGACCTGCCTCCCGCCGCTTTGCAGCCGCCCATCCTGCCCTCCTCATCTATTGCACAGCCGTCGACATCTTCCTTACATTCCCACAGCTCTCTGGCCGGGACCCAGCCCCAGCCGCTCTCCCTGGTAACCAAGTCTTTAGAATAGCTCTAGCTTCGTGAGCCCCGCTTGTTTTGTGTAGTGTTTCATTTTGCTTTCCTTCATTTCCTTCCCCCCCCCCCTTTTTGGAAGGTTTTGTTTTGTACTCTTAATTTTGTGCCATGTGGCTACATTA
This sequence comes from Murina feae, assembly GCA_004026665.1. Taxonomy (NCBI): domain Eukaryota; kingdom Metazoa; phylum Chordata; class Mammalia; order Chiroptera; family Vespertilionidae; genus Murina; species Murina feae. Next base: position 36,462 of record PVJC01005398.1, on the reverse strand, counting down.
GTTAATGTTTATCGAGTTCATTGGTCAATATTTGACCCATTCTTATTTCAATGTCTCCTTTTAAATATGTAGATGAGAGAAGAACCTCATGATTCTACCAAAATTTTTATCAACAGCTGTTTAAAGTCTTTGTAGCGTTTAAAAAAAAATATATATATATATATACATAACTGTTATGTAGTTGGGATAGCTTAGTTTTAAAAGACTGATTAAAAAGCAAAAAGGAAAAAAAAAAGAAGCAATTTGGAAGCAGCCCTCCAGAAGGAGTTGGTTCTGTATTATTTGTATTAAATACGAGCTTGCGAACCAATCATTATACATCTGGTTTTTAAACCACCAGGGCACGATGAATGCAGTGCCGCGAGTTTTTTTTCTTCCGTGTGAAACAACTTTTATTGTGATGTTACTTGTTATTGTTTAAATGTACAGAAACAAAGGGTTAAAATGTGTTAATATACCTTGTTCCATGGTGTTGTTCTTTTGGGGGGGGGAGGGGATGCTACTCAACACTTAATGGCATCACAGCGCTGTTGGACCAGTAGTATTTATTGCTTTAGAGATTGCTTGTCAAACCCCTACGTTGTCCCTTTTAAAATATGTTTTCCTTTTTTCTTGAAACTGTATAAAGTCTTTTTTCCCCCTTAGCATCAGCATCTTATATATAACAACTCATTTGTACAAGGTTTTTAAGTTTATATATAAAATGTGTATATATATTTTTTTGTTCGTTTCCATTTTCGACTTTTTTTTTTTTTCCTGTATGAAACCCAGATGCCGCCAAATGGACATGAATAGTTGCATTAAAGGATCAGTAGCATTAACAAAGGTTGTTTTAAAAGCCATTATGTGAAACAAGACTTGAAAATTAGCGAGGGAATTTTAGCGACGCTGTTTGAGCAACGATGGGAACGTCCCCGTGTCCTCTTTGAACTCACAGTCGAATGCCCTGCGCCCCGAGGATGTGGACTGACTTCAGAACTCTATGTGCCAAAATTCTCAGTGACTTTAGCTTTCTCCCTCTTTTCGATGCTGTAATTTCCGTTCACCATGTTTTGCTGTGATGTTACATAGGTAGATCTGTGTGTAGTTTTAATGTCACCTATAACAAGATGTGTTTGGTAGCAGATTGTCCAGAAAAGCATTTTAAATGAAGAGGTATAAACCCTTAAGGGCCAAAATTCTGTATATTAGATTACTCTTAAAGGAAAAAACCAGCTACCGCTTCTATGTACCCATACGACATACGAGTAGGTAGCGAACTTTAAAAATAAACAAAACCTAGGCATGTTGATGTTGCAAAATGCTGTATAAAGCTGAAACCTGTTCATTCACAGTGCCATTGTAGTTGACATGAAGCGATTGTAAACTGTCTCCGATTTTTCTCTGGTTTATTAAGATGCTAACGATAACATTTTTTTGTGTGTGAATACTTTGAATGTTTCCTAACAGTTGTGATGTTACTGTTCCGTTTTATGCTCTTATTCCAATTTCATTTCTAATGGTTTGGAAGCCATTTTTGTAATGAATAAATGTTCATGCTGTACAGTATCTGTAGCATGCCGTGCTGGGTTAATAAAAGCAACTTAGTGTGTGCAGATGAAGGCTGGTCACGTGTGTCTGTGATTTGCATTTTATCTCCGGGGAAACCGGATCTGCCTGCTGGAACCTGAAGTCTCGAAGCTGGTATGGTAGGGGGTGGTGACTCAGGTACCAAGACGTGGTCTCGAACCCTTTCGAGGGGTTGATTCTCCCCTCCCTGTTTGGCATGTTCTGTCACTGTAAGTTCATTTCTGAAAGCCAAGCACAGTTACAGACCACATGTCACCCTCTGGCTGTGAAACCGTGGCTCCCATTCAGCCTAGTTGTCTCTCAGCATCATTTTACCCCCGTACCCTTTAAGGACCATCGATGGGAGGAATGTCCCCTAAGTTCTTTCCGTGAGTTGTGTGCAGGCAGGTGAGCCGGGGTCAACTTGACTGTCAAGAAAATTGGATCGAGATGATTTACCTAAGGTTGATGCAGAGAAATCTGCGGGACCCAAGTTCTTTGCCCTGATCAGGGTGCAAGGTCGTTACCATCACCGATGGACCATGGTGAAGATCTGCCTAAGGTTTCCATGGCATTCCCTTCTCAGGCTGACTAGGAGGGATGATGTCTATGGTGGTCACTTCTAGAGCAAGCAAACCTTCAGAGGAGTGATTTCAGGGCCATCAAGCTGTCCGTGTCCGCTGTGGTCAGGCAAGGTACACAGTGTTGTCATCGGGACCTTACGAGTCCGTCCGAAGCGCTGCTCTCCACTTGCTAGTTCTTGTTTTGTGAAATCCCGGCATTTTTGGGTCTGTATTGCCAGGGAGGAGTGATTCTGGGGTCCTGCCTCAATTTAGTTCGCACACTGACCCCCGAGTGACCTTCGAAAACACAGGTGAGAACACTATATGCAGCAGTACGTGGCATGGGAGCTGCCCCTGTGCGTCGGCTCGATCCAGAATAACACCTGAGGGGGTGTTACTCTCCCTCCACCCTCTGCTCTATGCTCTGAAACCTGGTTTAGACACTCAGGGTTTGTGTCTTGTCCAAGGTCACGGAGCGTGAAGGGGGCTGGAACTGGATTTAAAGTCACCTCGGGTTCCAAGCCTGTGCTCTTGATGCAGGTGTGTGTGCCTCCCGCAGAGTCAGCGTGGTCCTCCAACCACGATGGGGCAGGCCTGAGCTTCGCCTGGCGCCCCTCCTCCGCTCTACATTCGCTCCCTCTGTAACCGGATGGAGGAGAGGTCCACTTCCTCAAAGCGTTTTCCTTTTCCACTTTTGAAGATGCCACTCCTCTGCCGGGAAAGATCAGCTCTGCTCCTGCACCCGCTCCCCGCTTCCTACCTGGAAACTGGCATCCTCAGACCTCAGCAGAGACAGCGCCATAGACAAGGGTGAGTGATGTCTCCCCAGTGTGCTCCACAGCTTTCTGCGGTCCCCTCCCTTTAATCTCTCCCCCACTGTCCTGTCATGTGGCACCACTCCATTTGTTGGCATGTTCCGTATCAAATTCTTAGTGGTGGGGAACTGTCTATGCATTGTAGGGCGTTCGCATCCCTGTCCTCTCCCCACTAGATGCCCTCCTCCCCCACTAGTCATGACAACCAGAAATGTCTAGACATTGCCGGGTGGCCCCTGGGGGACAAAAGTGCCTGTGGTTGGGAACCATTGCTCAGAGAAGCCCTCCAAGGACAGGGCTGTGGCTTCTGTGTTCACTGCCCTGTACTAGGGTCCTGGTTCAGAGCCGTGCGCATAGGGGGTGCTCCATATATATTTGTTGAAGGAAGGGATGAACAAAGTTGGCCAACTCTACACCTGTATTATGTGAAGAGGGGAATGGAAATTTCCCGTAATGCTTTCAAATTTTGTGTTCTTGGGATTTCCAAGGTGTCAGTCACTTCCATAATCCTTTCAGCCATGCTGGAATGTAACTCAGTGCCCTTGTTACCAAGCACCCCCCCCCCAAAAAAAAAAGCCCAGGTGGGAGTGGGATTGGTCCCTCTGCCAACAACTAGAATGCAGATCTCTCTAAAAGTCCAAATAGTAGATCACCTAGTCACATGCTTTCTGCCCTCCCACCAACATCTGATATACCTTAGGGATCTTCTTTAACGCTAATATGGATTCCCTTCTTCCCCCAACTTGTCTCATCAACAGACCAGGTTTCTGTCTCTCAAATGGCAGCCCAAGCCCTTGCCCTTCAGCACCCCTGTGTCCATCAGTGTGGTTTCTAAAGCTTCAAGAGTTTGTTTTAAACTGAGCAGCTCCCTGTTGCACCCATGAAAAATGGGTCTGTGGGGTTTGGGGTACTGAGAAACCCCGAGACAACACGTAGGAGCCCGTAGCTCTGTCTCTGAACCACACATACTGCCACGTGATGGGGCCTGACCAAGTCAGTTTGCCTATTCGGGGAGAGTATTAGTTTCCTGTGGCTGCTGTAACAAATGAACACAAACTGGGTGGTTTCCATCAACAGCTGTCACAGCTCTGGAGGCCAAAGTCCAGAAGCAGATGCGTCCTCCCTCCAGACGTTCTAGAACCTCATCTGTTCCATGTCTCTTCTAGCTTCTGGTGTCTGCCTTCAATCCTGGATGTGCCCATTTTTTAGCCAAATCTGTACCTCTACTTTCATATCACTGCCTTCTCTGTGTCGGTCCCCCAAGTCCCTCTCATAAGGATATGTGTGATTGTATTTGGAGCCCACCTCAAGAACCCCAGACAAGCCGCCATCTCAAGGTCATTAACTTTATCACACGTTTTGCTGTATGAAATAATACCAGTTCTAGGATCAGGATGTGGGCATGTATTTTAGGGAACCACCTTTCGGCCCACGATACACGTTTGCCGATTCTGGGACAGGTGCCAGATCCTGGCACAGGATCCCCCAGAATGGTCCCGTTGGTGGGTGGTTTTGGACAAGGCTGTGCAAAAGTGATGACTATAGCAGGTGGTTTTGCATTTCGGATAACAGCAGGTGCCCTTGTGTTGTGATTTGGATGCATGTAGGGTCAGGAGGACCTTTCATCTGATCCAGGATTTGATTAGAGGAAGCACCTGGGAGCAATGCAGTACATTTGAGCTTGGAGAATCCTCTGACCAACATCCTCACTGTGTCCTTGGGCGATTCCTTCATCTCTCTGAGCCTCTGTCTTTAGCTAGCAAGTGGCCACTGAGTCCTGGTTCTGAGGGATTCTTTGGAGGGCTAGAATGCAGAGACCTGGAATAGCAAATACGAAAATTGCTTATTATCATAAAAGCAGCAGGCTGGTCACAATTGTTTTCCTCATTTCTCTTTGGACTAGTCCTGGTCTTGAAACTCAGGTTAGAGATCCAATGAGGATCTCCACACATCCTCATTGTCAGGGACCCTGGCCCCGGGATGCTGGGACTCATCTACAGGCATTCATCTTACCTGAAACTTCACAGCTCTGTGACAGTTTCTTCCACCTTTTGGGGAGCTGCAGCTCTGGCTGGGGTGCTTTTTTGTGGTACATAAATGTGTTCTTAATTAAGGCCCTCTGGAAAGAAATGAAGGAATAGCCTAAACGTCTCTTGTGAGTGGGAATTACTAATAAGCAGGGCCTTAGGTTTGATTTTCTAAAGGAGTTCCATCTGGTGTCAGCTTCCTCAGCTCTCATTTCAGATCAGGCCCAGCCTTCCCTGCGCGTGGGGATGGCCGGCATTGGCAGGAGTCCTGGCATGGCCCTGGGGGCCATGCGGGTGGACTCGGGCTCTGGAGCGTGTGGCTTCCTGAAGTTGGCACTTTGCAAGAACGCTTGATAGGAGCTCTGAGCAGGCACGTTGATTGACTGGTTGATTGGTTGATTATTCATGCATCCATTCAACAGCGATTTCTCAGACACCTATTTGCACCAGGGACTGTGCTCCGCACTGACAAAGGGGGTCCAGGGGAATTCAGCTTGGTCTCCATCCACCCCCCTAACCCCCACCCTACCCCCGCCAGCTTAGTCCTACAGCATCCTTCAGGCTGGAACCTTTAAGGAAATGGGCCACCACCGTCCCTGAGGCCTGGGCAAGCTGCTCACCTGGGAAGCGACTTTCCATTAGCATAACAACAGGAGGATGTGCTAAAAACTCCACCTGTGCTTCTTATTTAAGCCTCCTGGGGGGCAGAGGTGCTTTTATGTTCATTTTATAAATGTAGAAAGTCAAGCCTAGGAAGAGTAAGTGGCTTTCTCAAAGGTGCGTAGGAGGGGAGCACTGAGCCCAGGGTTTGAACCCAGGCAGCCTGGCTCAGGAGCAGACATAGCTAAAAACGCAGGCCATCTGAGGCGCTGGAGGGAGGCTCACGGTGGAGCTCAAGTGATTCGCCGCCTTTGCTAAGAAATCAGGTGTTGCCCTGGCTGGTTTGGCTCAGTGGATAGAGTGTCAGCCTGCGGACTGAAAGGTCCCGGGTTCGATTCCAGTCAAGTGTATGTACCTTGGTTGTGGGCACTTCCCCAGTAGGAAGTGTGCAGCAGGCAACTGATCGATGTTTCTCTCTCATCGATGTTTCGAACTCTATCCCTCTCCCTTCCTCTCTGTAAAAAATCAATAAAATATATTTAAAAAAAAGAAATCAGGTGTGCTCTCTCCTTGTCAGTGCGTAGTTTTTCTCATGCTGGTTTCTGTGCTCACATTAACCATAAAGACAGCTGATAATACATGGATTGAGTTATTTTGGACTCAGCAGTAGAAGTTGTAGAAGCCTAGAATTGGAAGGAAATTAGAGGTAATGTGTATTCCAATATTGTACATACATATTATATAGGTTTCTCAGGTTGATAAGTTAGGAAATTTATTTAATGGATCAAGATCAGCATTTAAAAAATACAGAATGGAATGATACAGAATCCATTGCTTTGCCCTCATTATATTTCTGCTTAAAGGAAGTCTCCTGGATTGGTCACAATAGGCTAGAGACAGATTTTCAACCTTTTTCATCTCATGGCACACGTAAACTAATTACTAATATTCTGCGGCACACCAAAAAATATATTTTTTGCCAATTTGACAAAATTATTTTTATTCATTCACACTGTTGTCATTTTTAATTTATTTATTGGCTAATCTAAGGAGAAAGAGATCAGTGCCCCTGAGTAAATAATCAGGTATTGCACCTTTTAAGAATTCTTGTGGCATACCACTTGAAAATCACTGGGCTAGACTGTGCTGCTATTAAACAACAGACCGGAAATATCAACAGTTTAACCAAGTTTACCTCTCAGGCAGCTCAGAGACGCCTTCCAGCCCCATGGACAAGGGAGAGAATGGAAGACCAGCAGGCCGTCTTATAGACACGGAAGTGACGTCTCTTCTGCCCATATCCCATTGCGTAGAACTCAGTAGCGAGGCCAACCTAGCTACAGAGGGGGCTGAGAAATGTTGAGAAGCACAGAGATATGAATGAGCACTAACAACCTAACCCACATCTTCCTTACTTACCCTGTTCTTTATCAGAGCTCCCTCTATCCCGTTCCTAACACTGCCTGACGTATACCACACACACGTGAAGTTATGTGCTTATTTATTTGTCTTCCTGTTTATTGTCAGCCTTCCCTTCTCTCTGGACCAGGAGCTGTCAAACCATAGCCTACAGGCCAGACCAGACTGTTTTTGGAGGGCCGTGAGTTAGGAACCATTTTACCTTTTTAACGAATCACAAAGGAAGACTGATTTTCAACAAAGACTGTGGCCCATAAAACGTAAGATGTTTACTACCTGGCTTTTTACAGAAAAGCCTGCCAAGCCCGCTCTGGAAGGTAAGCCTCTGCAGGACAGAGATAGCGTCTCTGCCTCCCACTCCATCCACAGAACCAAGAACAGTCTAATATCCAGTAAGGGCTCAACAGATACTATTCATGAGTCAATGAAACTTATCTTTAAAGAGTGCCTTCTGATGTGCAAAAGTTTTTCCTTTTAATCACGTCTGACGGATCAATCTTTTATGGTCAATATATTTAAATCTCACTTAAATACTTTATCACTCCAGATTGATGAGCATATTCTCCTTTCCTCCTAGAAGCGTTACTCTACCTTTCATATGTAGGTCTGTGATCCACCTGGAATTGATTCTGGTGTATGAGGTTGAATGTTGAATTGAGTGTTGGGGTTCTTGGGTTCCCCAAGATGAAAATTGAGAGGAAATTTCAGAGAAATTTCCAGACAGATTTTATTAAGCTTATGCTCGAGCACAAGGGAGGCAGCACAGAGGAAGGGAAAGTCCTCTAAACTGGCTCAGGGGCTGGCTTTGCTTGGCTGCTTTTATGAACTGGGACAACGCGGGCTTGCATGAAAAGACGGGCTTTGTGAAAATGGTGTGCTTGTGGAATTTTCCATGTCTGGGTAGGAAAAGCAAGTAGTTAGAAGGGAGATAAAATTCTGCCCCCCCCCCCTTTTTTTTTTTTTTTGAGCAGGGAGAAGAGGGGTGGTGATAGTCTGTGGTCAGCTTATCCTTCTGGCCACCTGGTGTTAACTTGACTTCCTGGCTACCTGGTATTTTCCATTCCTGGGCCCAAGTTCCTACATTGTCCTAATATAAGACAGGGGTCAAAGTTCATTTTTGCCTATGTGGTCATGTGTTTGGTCTAGCATAATTCAAATGACAGTACAGTTGTGTATCTGTTTTTTGACACTCTATTCCACTGATCTTTTCCTACCTTGGTGCTCATACCACACTCTTTTAATTACTCTACCTGTGTAATAAGTTCTCTTTAGTTTTGTTCTCCATTATGACTATCACAACTTTCTTGGCCCTGTGTATCTCCATATAAATGTTAGAATTAGCTTGTCAATTTCCATACACACAAACACAAACACACAACCTGCTAGACTTGTCAGTGCGATTGTGATGAAGCTGTTGTACAATCTGAGAATTGATATCTTAACAATAGTGAGTCTTCTAATCCATGAACATGGTCTACCCCTCCATTTATCTAAGCATTCCTAATCTCCCTCAACAATGTAATATTAGTTTGGTGGGGGCTGCCATAATAAAACACACAGATGGGATGGCTTCAGCAACAGAAATTTATTATCTCACAGTTCTGGAGGCTGGAAGTCTCAGGTCAAGGTGATGGCAGTTTGGTTTCTTCTGAGACCGCTTTTTGTGGCTTACAGTTGGCCACCTTCATGCTTTGTCCTCCCATGGTCTTTCCTCTGTGTGTGTCTGTATCCAAATTTCTGATAAGGACACCAGGCATATAGGATTAGGGCCCACCCTTATGACTTCCTTTTACTTTACCTCTTTAAAGATCCTGTATCCTTATATAGTCACAATTTGAGCCACAGGGAGTTAGGACTTCAACCTGTGAATTGGGGGGTGGGGAGCGGGTATGCAATTCAGCTCATAACAAATGTTTTATAGTTTTATGTGTAGAGGTTTTGCTCATCTTTCATTAAATGTATTCCTAGATATTGAATGAGTTTTGAAATGATCATAAGTAGTATTTAAAAAATTTTATGTTTTAATTGATAGTTGCTAGCATGTATTATTGTAGTTGATTTCCGTATATGACCTTTTATCCAGGAGTCTTGGTAAATTTGAGTATGAATTCTAATAGATTAGTTATAGCTTCTTTTGGATGTTTCTACCCACACAATTACGGTATCTGCAAATACTGACAGTTTTATTTTTTCTTTTCCACCTATCTTTATACTCCTCCCCAATCTGCCTTTTTTCCTTTTATGGTACTGGCAAGAGCGTCCAATAGAATATCGAATAGGAGTGCGGGATATTAGATTTCTTTGTCTTTTTTGTTTTTAACTAAGGGGAAAATATTACTATTTTATTATTAAGTATAGTGCCAACTGTGATTTTATAAATACACTAGAGGCCGGTGCACAAAATTTGTGCATGGAGTGGGGGGTTCCACCCTCAGCCCAGCCTGCACCCTCTCCAATCTGGGACCACTGACCCCTAACTGCTCACCTGCTTGCCTGCCTGCCTGATCACCCCTTACTGCCCCCCACCGCTGGTCTAGTCGCCCCCAAATGCCCCCCCCACCAACCTGGTTGCCTCTCACTGTGCCCCACCTGCTGGCTTGGTCATCCCCAACTGCACCCCTACGGGCCTGGTCACCCCACACAGCCTGCTGTTCTGTCGTTTGGTTGCTCCTCACTAACCCCCCTGCCATCCTGGTTGCCCCACACAGCCTGCTTGTTAATCATTTTGTTGTCCCTCACTAACCCCCCTGCCAGCCTAGTCGCCCCACGTAGCCTGTTTGGTTGTGATGGTTGCTTAGGTTTTAATCATTATAGGTGTTTTCAAATTAAAAAAATTCTTTTCTAGTTTAGTTTGTTTAGAGTGCTTATTACAAATCCACCTAAAAAGTGAAAAGGCAAGCCACACTTAGAAGATATTTGCAACATTTATCTGACAAAGGACCAATTGATATCTAGAAGTATAAACATTTCCTAAATACTTTTCTGACTGAGTGGCTCAGTTGACTGGAACATCATCCTGTACACCAGAAGGTTGTGAGTTCAATTCCCAGTCAGGACACATACCTCGGTTGCATTTCAATATCCCTGGTCAGGGTGCATACAGGAGACAACTAATTGATGTTTCTCTCTCACATTGATGTTTCTCTCTCTAAAAATGAGTAAAAACATATCCTCGAGTAAGGGTGTAAAAAAAAGAAAAAAGTTCCTAAAAATCTATTGGAATGAGCAAAAAACAGAAGTGAGAACTATAGCATGTGTTTAATGTTAGTAGATGATTTTAGCAGCTCCATTTATAATGACCCCACATTGGACATAACCTAGCTGTCCATCAGTCGTAGAATGGATAAGCGATAGTTTTCATACAATAGATGGGTAGTTCTCATCCAGTGTGTCCAAGATTTCTCTGGATTTTTCCCATGGACAATATTGGCTGTATTCCACTGAAATGCCAAAGGTGCTATTGGATGAGTGAGGGGGAAAGGCCTCATGATTGTGTGTATTGCATGGAGCCAGTAATAAAAGACTAGCTATGATTACAGGACCTTGGGAGCAAGTCACCACAGGTAACAGTAATGAAAGGAGCCTTTTGGGAGAAAAAAAAGTTTAGTGCCCCCATTTCACCTGACTTACAAATTATGAAGAAATCAGGTTCAGCAATTAACGTCCTCTGGACTCTCAAGGTAATGATGGTTGCTACTTAAGACAAGCTCTGCAGTGCCCACCACCTCACTCACCCCGATTCCTGTTTACTTTATGACACCAAGTGTAGAAAGAAATTCACCGTGAAAAATGTGGATGGAGTAGGGCTTCTGGAATGGTCTCTAAGGATCTATAGTAAAAGTGTAATATATTAATTAAACCAAACAGCTGAACAATCTTCCAGATATCATTCCAGACATCCTTCCGGACAAAGCCGTGGAGTTGGGGGCCAAGGCAGAGGTGGTTAGGAGTGATCGGTCAGGCAGGTGAGCAGTTAGGGGCAATCAGGCTGGCAGGTGAGCAGTTAGAAACAATCAGGCAGGCAGGCACGCAGTTAGGGGCAATGAGGCAGGCAGGCAGAGTGGTTAGGGGCAATGGCAATGAGGCAGGAAGGCAAGTGGTTAGGGGCAATGAGGCAGGAAGGCAAGTGGTTAGGAGCCAGTGGTCCCAGATTCCAAGAGAGTGCAGGCTTGGCTGAGGGACTTTCCCCCCTGCATGAATTTTGTGCACTGGGCTTCTAGTAAATAATAAAAGATTAAATTTCCATTAATACATTTTCAGACCAGGCCCTGCTAGAAACTATTCTGGTGTCTATTTGCTTTCCAGGATGCAAAGGTTGAAGGGAAGGGTGGAAACGGGAAATTGTGGGCATATTGGTGAAATTAGAGCCTACCCTTGGTGTCAGGGTGTGCAGGGGGCTCCTTGTGCAGCCCCCCCCTCGGGGCACCAGAATTCCCAAAAGGGATAAGTTCTATCCTTCTGAGTAGGAAATCCAAGAGTAGGCAAGAGCAGCTGCTCCGAATGGAATCAGACTGTCTCTTTACGAGCTGGAACGAGGGACCAGCAGAATCTGAAGCTTGGAGAAGGGGGCCCCAAGAGCGTCTTGCCTAAAGCCACACAGCTGGGTGTTGGCAGGGTCTAGGCTAAGTGCCACGATTCCCTGATATCTAGACCAGGGATCTTTCCAAGAACCACCTGCTGCCTCGAATTCTCTCCTCGCTGGCTTTGATGTGGGGAATTTTCATTCTGCTGCCAGCTCTGAGACTTGTTCCCAATGCCGGGTTGGTTTCCAGATTTATGGACTCCAATGTGGCAATGTGGCGGAGGACTGGAGAGTGGAGTTCTCAGAAACACTGCAGTCACCTGTTAGCAGGCACCCCAATGTGCCAGGCGCCGCGATAGGCTCCCGGGCATCTGGCACAGCACGCATTATTTTATTTGTTCTTCGCCCAAATGTTCTGTTGGAAGCCTTCCTATTTCCCTTGTCCTGGGAAAGGGGCTAAGGAACACGTGCAGCTGAAAAGTGGCAGAGCTGGGGTTAAAAATGGGACAATAACTAGAGGGCCCATTCTCTTCAACTACTGACTGAATAAGAATCTTTTTAAAAGATATACACTTTCTATTAATATCAGAGAGGAAGGTAGAAGGAGAGAGAGAGAAACATGAGTGATGAGAGAGAATCATCTACCCTGACCAGAATCGAACCCTGGCCTCCTGGATCATAGGTTAACACCCAACCACTGAGCCATGCCAACTGGGCCAAATACAAATCTTAAGGAGAGAGTGAGTTCTGACAGTGCCCTGAAGTTTGTGAAAAGCTGTTGGGACCATGCTGGACCAGGACATCTGTCTCCTCAGGAGAAATGGGGCTGCTCCTTTGGGAACCTTATGTCCTGTGGATGCCATACCCTCGAGTTAGGGTGGTTGCTGCAGGAGGCTACTAACTGGCTTGATGCCGGGACTAAGAGGGCCTGGATGGGTCTCTTTCCCTTGCTTCACAGCTGTGGGGAGCCTGTGGGTGAGGTCACAGCCAGTTCAGCCCTGGTTGCAACCTCGATGGTGATGGGAGGTCAGGTGGATACCAGGGCCAGCATGTGGGGTTCTGATTGCAGCTGGGGCACCTGGGAAAAAGAGGTCGCCTTGGGAGCAGATGGTCAGCCTCTGTTCTCCTCGAGGGGAAGGGGCTGGGCCACCAGGCCGCATCCTCTCACCCGTCTGTCCCCCTACCCGCCTCCCCTCCACCTTATATAATGGCACATTATACAACAGCGCAAAGCAGGTGGTATTTTTAAAGACAGCAAGTGAGCATTTTTTTGGCCTAAATTTGGGAATGAAACAGATGGATTTTTAAGACTCTGGGCTTCTCCTATGAATAGTCACCGTTGTTCTCTGCTTTTAAACACCCGTCTCAAGACTACCTCCAGCAACCAATCAGCACTCTATTTAATTATAACAAAATTCTTAGCTCTGTCTGCTGCTGCTCGGACAAGTGGGGGGCACTGGATCAATTTCTGGAGCCAGGCAGACTTGCCAACAACAATTTTCCTTTTCCCAGAGGGCCTCCAGGACCCGGAGCAGGTTCCAAGGCCTTCCTCTCCTCTTGCTCCGCGTGGGCTCCCTGACAGCGAGTTTAAAAGGGGTTACAGAGAGGCAGATAAATGCTGGGCTTGTTGCAGCCTTCCTGACAGCGCCGACCCCCACGCCAGTGAGCTCATGCCCGCCTCATTATGGTCGGTGCCAGGTTTTTTCCATTAATAGGTAATTGAGTAGAAACTAAAATAAGCGAAGTTTGTTTCATCCCTGGGATTTTCTTGCTGGGGTTTGAAAGAAAAACACTTTAGCTTCGTTAGCGGCCGAGTGTCCTTGAAACTGTATTTACGTTTTCCAAGTGACTTGTTGCTTGGTAGGTGTAATTAGTCCGTCCCCCTGGCCTCGCCTCCTTGTTTCTATTCTTTGAGGGCCACGATATTCAGAGAATGCGAGCTGGTTTCCTGGGTCCCCGGCTGTCTGACTCTCTGATCTGAGAGGCGATGGTAAAGTGGTTCTGTTCATCGTAGACAGCTGATCTTTGTGTCTCCTCTCTCTTCCCCTGGAGCGCGCATGCACACACACACCCCGTTGGAAAATCACTGCAGAAGCCTGATGATCACGCAGCCTCAGCGTTTACCCCCCAAAGCGCTGCTGTCAGGTCCTGCCCCAGGCTTGCCAGCCCCCCACTCTCGCTGTGCCTCCCACGGTCGGTTGGCGTGGGCTCCAGGTAGATGATGTCCCTGGCTGAGGGACAGGAGGCAGATGGAAGGTTTATCTCATTTTCTCTCTCTGCGGCTTGCTTTGCGGGTGCCCAGCCCAGGATCCTATTTCACAATTTAATAGTCCGGGAACAGATGTGGAGTGAGCCGCCCCATCTCCAGTCCTGCTTCCTGTCTCCCTGGACTCCTATCTCGGCTGCTCTAGGTTCAGTTCCATGAAGATTTCCCATCAGTGCCTTCCCCAAGTTCTCCATGAGGCTAGGCCTTCTGATGGTGTGTGTGTGTGTGTGTGTGTGTGTGTGTGAGAGAGAGGGGGGGGGAGGGAGAAGGGGGGGAGGTGGGAGGGGGCTACTTCCCATATTTAAGAGTTTTCATTGCACCTGGATCAACAGGGAATCATGGCCTCATTTTGGTCATGATCCCTCCTGAGATTCTGGTAAGTGCTATAAGGACCATCACCCCCGAAGAAAATGTATGTGCCTGAATGCAAACAACACCCTGCATGTGTTTTTAGGAGCTCCCTGAGCCCCCTCGGCCCCCAGGATAAGAATCACTATATCAGGTATCCAAGGCCAATGAATCCATATAATCAAAACCAATTTTTTCCCAGAATTGTTCACTCCGTTACACACCTGATACAGAATTCTTTCTGAAGAAATCTCCAGAAATGTGTGGCTTTCAGATGCACACACAGAGCTCATATGCCTGCATGCGTTTGGTGTTCAACCAGAAATAGTAATCACCACACCTCACATTCCCATGTCCCTGCTTTGCGAGGGCGCAGGGTGCTCATCGCAGGGAGAAGGTGGAGGCGAGGTCCCTGCCCCCTGGAGCTAACATTCCAGTGGAGGCTGAGGAGGCAGACAATGGCCAAATGAACAAAAGGGCCACCTGAGATTTCAGTGCAAAGTGCTACAAGGAAATAAACAGGGTAGCTTGCTGGGTAATAGCCTCCAGGGGTCAGGGAAGGCCTCTGGGGAGGTGCGATTTCATCTGAAAGTTGAAAAGGAGTTCTAAGTCCTTGTCTCCCTGTAGAGCCCTCAGACTTCCTGTCACAGGGCCGAGGACCTTAAGCCATCTCACAGGGCCCACCCAGCCTCCCAGGGCTCTCTTACACCCCCAATTTACAGAGGAGCACACTGAGGCCCAGGACACCTGCCTGGGCTATTGGACTGAGGGGGACTAGGACTGGAGTCAGGCCGCTCTGATCCCCAAGGCTGGGTTCTTTTTTTTTTTTTTTTTTAAAGATAGCTTTATAGAAGTATAATTTAAACACCAGCAAACTCACTCACTGTAAGTGCACTGTTCAATGACTTTGGGGAAATTTACAGAGTTGTGCAACGGCCACCACAATTCAATTTTAGAGCATTTTCATCACCCCAGAAAGATCCCTTTTTCTGGTTTGCACTCATTCCGGTTCCCACACCCAGCCCCAGGCAGCCACGGGCCTCCTTTCTCTCTCTGTAGGTTTGCCTTTTCTTCACATTTCCTCTACCTGGACTCGCACATGATATGGTCTTTTGTGTCTGGTTTCTTTCACTTAGCACGGTGCTTTTCAACCTTTCTTTCATGATCATCCACACCTTTCCCAAGGGGGAAAACTAAATTTAATGAACACTCTCCCTAAAGACAGAAATTAAATACTAAGGCATATGGTTTTGTCTAGTATAGTTGGGCTTGGGAGGACCACAAACCGTGGTGATATTAAAAAAAAATTTTTTTTTTTTTGCCCTAGAAGAACTAATTTTCTCCCCCCTCAGAGGTTAATATACCATTAAATTAAAAAATAATTTTTAATTGAATTTAGAGAGAGGAAGGGAGAGAAAGATAAACAGTGATGTGAGAGAGAAGCATCAATCAGCTGCCTCCTGCACGTGCCTGGACCAGGGATGGAGCCTGCCTGGATCGAACCTTCTGCCTTCTAGTGTACAGGACAATACTCCAACCAACTGGGCCACGCCGGCCAGGAATTTTTTTTTTTTTTTTTTTTAGCGCAGAGCTTTTTTTAAAGTGTTATATTTCCGAGGCTCATCCATGCGGTAGTATGGATCAGCAATGACTTCCTGTTGCTTGCTGTGTAGTGTTTCATTGTGTTGATGGTGGACTTCTGGGTTGTTTCCACGTTTTGGCTTTCAAAGTCCTTGCCCTTGAACACCATACCGAATGACTCAGCTCAGTCCCCGTCTGAGAGGAGCACTCGGGCATCTCGGCCCCCCTTCTGCAGGGTGAAGCCGCCTCTCTTTCCTCCTCTGAACCCTGGAGGTAGTAAGACTTAGGCCATAGGGTTGCCGGGGCAAGGATCTGAAATAATATTTACCCAAGTAGATGCCTGGTAGATGCTTCGTATATGTCGGGTTCTTCCCCCATCCTTCCATGGAGAGAGGTGACCCCTTGGAAATCTACCCGACTTCCTTCCAGCCCTGGCTTCGATTGGTCGCATGGATTATGCAATGGTGGACATTATTGCTTCCTTCTTTTTTTTTTCTGGTGTTATTCTGGCCAAACCCAACATTGTTCCTTAACAGGAATCTCAAGTATTTATCTCTTCCTGGAACTTGTCTTCTGGTCTCGGCGGTTGACATGTTTCCAGGGATCTATTGATTTCATCTGCAGCTAAGAAACGAGGCTCCTGAAGGGCTGGGGAGGTAATGCGCGCTGATGCTGCACCCAAATGAGCACTGGACTGTGAGTTCAGAGACTGAGCCTCAGACCCAGCTGGGCGGAGTGGCCACGGCCAAACCCCAGAGGCATTTGAGTTAACTTTTTCTTTGTGCAAAGCCTCCCTCATTATGCATGCCTCAGAAAATCAAGAGCAAGTGAGAGCTGACCTTGAAAGTGCCTTGCAGTTAGTTGGCAGGGCTCTTGGACACAGAAAGAATGTGACGTCTCCTTATTGTTGTGTGGGGCCTGCCCAGTGCTGGTCTCCTGTTTGGGGGGTGATGGGCAGGGGAAGGGGGTTTGTGTGTCCACATTAAAGGACACCTTCTTGGGAGCCAATTGAGCATCGTGGTTAAGGAGGAGAGTTCGATTGTCATCTTGTCTGGGTCTGGATCCCAGCTGTGTGGCTTCCTGGCTGAGCCAGTCGGCCAAGTGAAGGAATGTCTCTAAGCCTTGGTTGTGGGATGGGATTAAGACACCGCCTGCACCCAGGAGGCTCCGATGTGCTTGGGCTAGTGTTTGCCACTTGGGTCTGTTCCATGGATATTAGCTATGTGTTCTCTGGATCAGAGGAGAGAAGGGCTCTGGCCAAGGGTAGCCTTCTAGGAGAGAGAAGGCTGTTGCCTGCATGATGTGTTCTTGGAAGGCCACCGGACTTGATTTTGTGGAGTGCTCCCAGGGCCTGAGTTCCCCGTGAGAATTGTTGACTGTGGCTCTGAAGACCTTTCAGCCTCCCAGACCCCAATTCAAATGCAGATGCCCAGCTGGAGGGCTCACAGCTTCAGCCTTCTCAGCTGAGGCCCAGAAGGGGAGGGGGGGCGTGTGCGGGTACAGGTTGGCCCAGAGGGAAGTGATGTCCTCACAGTCATGAACGTTTCTCTACTGGCCCCCATTCCTGAGCCCAGCATGAGGTTTAACTTACTGGCCTTGAATTATCCTGATTACAGGCAGAAGTTAGATCAGACTGTCATAAAGGTTTTGGAGTTGGAAATGACTTTTTTTCATTATACAGTATTTTCTGAGAGAAAGAAAGAATGACTGAATGCACGTGTACATGAAAATGGGGGTCAAGGAACTCTGAAACACTCACAATTTTATACATTTTGTCTTTCAAGCAACTTGCCATCCATCTCTTCTCCTTCTTGTCACAGAGAGAAAGTGACTTGGTCAGGTGCCTGAGATGCTGGGCCCGATGACCCCCCAACCGACACCCTGATAAACACTTAACGACTAGCATTTCAGGAGGGAAAGCCCAGATTTGCAGCATTTGCCGGTTTCTGTGATATAAATCCCTTACCATGGACAGTTTCACTCTGTCGTGGAGTTGGGAAGAGATGCTCAGAGGGTCACGTGGTATAATATTTCCACGATGTAGACACAGTAGACATGTGTAACCTCGAGAGTGTAGGCAACCGTAACATTAAGTGATATGCTCTGAACGTTTATCACCTTTGCGTGATAAACCAGAGAAACCAGCCCTGCTGGCATCTTAATCTTGGACTTCTCGCCTCTAGAACCCTGAGAAAATATATTTGTGTTAAGTGTGTGTTGTGGGGGGCGGGGGGAGGAGGGGTGGGGAGGGAGAAACAGGCTTGAACATCACTGGAAGTTGAACAATCAGCTCTCACAAGCCAGTCCGAGCTGTACCAAGCATATTACTGCCTCCGAGGAGCTCATGGGCCAGCAGGACCTTCATGGAGAGTCTCCAGAACAGCTCCGACCTTCCCTCGCCGGCCTCTGAAGAAACCCACTGTGCACCCTCGGCCCCCACCACCTTCTCCAAGCAACCGGGGCTGGTCCTGTCTGGACTGCTTCACAAGGAGGGTTCCATGATACTCCATGTTGAGCCTGTTCACTACTTGAGAAAATTCTAGAAACTCTCAGAAAAAGAGATTCACATGGCAGAAAAAGTTCTTAGAGGCCAAAAAAAAAAAAAAAAAAAAAAATCTAAGTGGGGAATTCCACTTTCCTTCAGGGACGTTGAAGAGGAGTTGCAGAGACCAGATCTGTTCTCTTGATGCCCTGACAGGGGAGCAGGACATTGTGGGTGATCTCCTCCCAGCACGATGGAGGTCAGGGCTGAGGCCCCATGTGGCTGAGGCCTCCTTGCTCCTGTGCTTGGTGGGGTCTTAGGCCTGACCCTGTGGAGGTGGCCGCAGGGAGCCATTCCTTTCAGCTCAGCTCCCTCTGCCCTGCCTCCCCCTGGACTCCTTGGGGCTTCTGCTTGATCCAGGGGCGCCCATTGGAGCAATTCTCCTGGAAGAAAGCCATCGGGGCTGAATGAGGCCCTGCCGCTTTCTGAAGGGCCCGCTCTGCTGCCCCAGTGACCGCCTGGCTCCTGGCCCTGGGCCATTGTGGAAGGACAAAGCTGACACACACAACAATCCCCACAGTCTCCTCTCAGCCCTTTCTTCCTGATTATTGTTATTATTACCTTTCAAGCCCAAGGCTTCTTGGGCTTGTTATCTCTGGTGAGGCCTCTGGCCAAGGTGTGTGGGGGCCACGGCTCCCTCCTTTGCAGCCCTTGCTCTCCTAGGCCCAACTCCACTGATGTCCCTTTGACAAAATACATAAAACCGATACTGATCGGTTAACATACATGACATCTTTAAACTTTAATCCATTTTCCCTCTCTCGATGTGGCGGTCTGGCCTCTGTCGAGGTGCCCGTCCATTGTTCCCCGTCAAAGCCTTCTTGAGTGGGTCCCCCACTGAGTCATTTTGTGTGAGTCAAATCAAGATTATAGGGAGCGGAGAAGAAAAAGCCAAGAAGAGAAGGTTAGCCCCTCGTTTTAGACTTTAAGAAAAAACTGCCAGCAGGGGCCAGTCGGAGTGGGTAACACACATGAAAGCTTGAGTCCAGGCTGGGTCGCCCGTGTCACAGGAGGAGTTTTTCAGGGAGAAGCACACAAAACACGCATTGTCGCGGCTGCACACAGAGACTTAAATTTAGGAACATGTTCGCCCTTCGCCTGAACATAGTGAGCTCTGATAATGAGCAGCGATGAGCCAGAACGAAACCTCCCGGATTGAGTAGAGAGAGCAGACAGTCGCTCATTCTCCCACAAGAGTGGCTTCTCTCTTCCTCCTCCTCTTGTCTCCCTCTCGGTGCCAAGTGGCCCTCAGCGCTCAGCATGGTCCTCCCGCACCCTTGCTTGGTGGAATGGTGGCGAGGTCAGGTGTCCGACAGGAGGTCACCTGTATGGCTGTGCTGGGTCTCCCACGTTGGAGAAAAAGCCTTTTGCATCCCCTTTGGGGAAAGCTCCACAGCGGGTGTGACTAGGTAATGGACAGGAGGTGTGGCTACCCATTCTCACTCTCCCAAACGGCAGTGGAAAGCTGAGATAGGGGTGCTGGGTTCAGTCCTGGCTCTATTGCCTAGTTGGGGAAACCAGGTCAGTTACTTCATTTCTAAGCGCCTCCATTTCCTCTTCTCTTGTACTAGAGGCCCGGTGCACAAAAATTTGTGCACTCGGTGGGGGGGGGGAGGGGGGAGAAGGGAGGTCCCCTCAGCCAGGCTTGTGCCCTCTTGCAGTCTGGGACCCCGCAGGGAATGTCTACCTGCTGGCTTAGGCCCGCTCCCCAAGTGATCAGGCTTAAGCTGGCAGTCAGACATCCCTCTGACAGACTGGGAGCCCTCGGGGTATGTCCACTTGCCAGTGGGGAGCAGGCCTAAGCTGTAGTTGGACATCCTTAGCACTGCTGAGGAGGTGGGAGAGGCTCCTACCACCACTGCTATACTGGCAGCTGGCAGCCTGGCTTGTGGCTGAGCAGAGCTTCCCCTGTGGGAGCGCACTGACCACTAGGGGGCAGCTCCTGCATTGAGCGTCTGCCCCCTGGTGGTCAGTGTGTGTCATAGTGACTAGTTATTTCCAGTGGTTCTGCTGTTAGGGTCAATTTGCATATTATCCTTTTATTATATAAGATGGCGTAGCACCACCTCAAGGTTTGGCAACCGGAGTAAATGTCTGAAAATTACACAGCACATCCTATGGACCACGCTAGTGTTCACTATTATTATTAGCAGTGGCGGATGGCTCAGTCCCCAGAGATAAAAGAAAACAGTTGAATTTGATCATAAAGGTCTGAGGAGGAGGGTAACGTTCTCCTTACCTGGTGGACATGGAAACAGGGCTCTGGGAGGAGGAAATGACATAGCCAAGGTGGCACAGCAAGTAGTGACATAAAGGAAGGTGACCAAGCCTCCCCACGCTGCGGGGGTGGCTCTGCACAATTCTCAAGCAGAGCAGAGTTAGTGACATGAGTAATAAGCCTGACAGGATTCCCAGGCAACTTCAAAACGTTTGTGGCCAGAGGGGCTCAAAGCAAAAGGATTTGAAAATTACTGTTCAGTGAATTTTTTTAAAACAGCCAGCTCTCCTAGACCCTCTCATTCCCTAAATCTCCCGGGGCATCCAGTCCAAGTCTCGCGGTGACTGAGGCTTGAACCAGATGGTCTCCAGCATGGTGATCAAAACAGTGGATTTAAATCTCGAGTCCGCCACTTCCTGGTTGGTTGCCTTTGGACAACTTACCTGATCTTGAACTCTGATTTTTTTTTACCCCATTTTAAAAAAAAGTAGGTTTAACCTGCATATAGTCATATTCACCCTTTTTAGTGTACAGTTCCATAAGTTTTGAGAAACATGTCTTGCAGTGGGAGTACCACCAGAATCAAGATATATTTCCAAAATCCTCCAAAAAGTCACCCATGTCCCATTGTCCCTTTATATTCAATCCCCTCCACCCAGCCCTCCCCTGGCAACTGCTGATCTGTTTTCTGTCCCCTGGATTTTCCTTCATGAGAATGTCACCTCTGCGGAGTCATCCAATATGTGATCATTTGATTCCAGTTTTCTTTCACTTAGCATATTGCATCTGAGAGCCACTTATCTTTTTGCCGTTTAATAGTATGCTCCTTTTAACTCCTGAGACACTGAAGAACGATTTTTTTTTTTGGTATCCATTTCTCAATTAAATGGCATTTGGGTGATTCCCAGCTTCCAGTGATTGTGAATAAATCTATGAATGTCTACATACAGGTTTCCTCTCACTGAGAGAAACCCCTAGGCGTGGGCTTGCTGGGCCATATGGTTAGTGTGTGTGTAACTGTGTAGGATGCTGCCACGCTGTTTCCAAAGTGGCCAGGCCATTCCCCATTCCCACCAGCAGCACATGAGCCTCCTAGCTGCTCTGCATCTTCGCTGAAGCTCACTATCCTCGGTCTGTAAAACGTTAGCCTTGCGAAAGGAGTGCGAACGTTGGTTTCTGATCTATAAGTGGAGCCTCATTGTGTCTCCTGGTGTTGCTGTGCACGCTAGCTGACGGGGTCTGTGTAAACCCGCAGCTCAGGGCCTGCCAGGGAAAGGGTGCTGCTAAACGTGAGTTGCATTATGTTTCATTCAATCCAAGCCCAACATTCTTGCACGTGCTCGTACCTTCTGCTCCTCGAGGCCCCTTTCCTGCGCGAGAACACGGGCTGTGTGGGTCCAGATCGCTGAGGGGGGCTCTGTGAAGAGACCACTTTGTGTCACTTTGAAAAATGGGCTCTGTTTTGTGTCCCTGGCTCTCTGGCAAAGGGACGGAGCCACAGCTGCTGGCACCAGGCCAGGCCGGTCCCCGGGAGCTCTGAGGCCAGGCTCCATGGGCAGCTGCCTGGGCAGCCCTCCTGCCACCGCCTGAGGCCTGGGGGTTTTTCTTGGCTTGCTCCCACCCTGCTGCTGGCCTCCCTGGCCTGCCTGCCCTGCCAGCACTGAGCTCCCGGCTGGAGGCACAGGGCGCTATACACTCGGCTCCCTATTAAACATGGATTGCCAAAAAAAAAAAAAAAAGCAAAATGGGTACACAGATCCATCTCAGGGGGATTAGGCCTTGGAGGTAACGTGGAGAGAAAAACACCACACAAACACTCCTTTCAAAGCGTGGCTGAGCCCTTGGACTAATCACAGTGGTCACACTGGGAACCAGAGGTGGGGGCATTCACTCCCTGTAGGACTGCAGCCCATGTGCCACGCAGCCCCGATTCAACAGCAGCCCAAGTTCCCAGGGCTCTGGGCAGTCTGGCAGCAGGCCTAGAGATATGACACGCAGGCCCAAGTCATCCAGACAGAGAACCTGAGGAAACAGAGCGCGGACCCGAAGCATCAGGCGGCCAGCCCAGGCAGTTGTCAACGGGCCGGCCGAACGCAGATGGCAGGTTTAAAGGTAATGGGTGACAGGTCCGTGGAAAGCAGGCGATGAGCTCGGAGAAGCTGTGTCCGAAGTGGGGTCACATGGCACTGCTTCCAGGATACTTTTGCACAAATTAAAAAAAGTCACCCCCTCTGGGCAAATGTGAATGTAGCCCTGGGGTGCCCTACTTTGGGGAGCAGAGCACACCTGTGACTGGGCACTCTTGGACAGCACATGCCATGGACAACCCACGCTGCTTTGGGTCCAAGGCCCTTGTGTTTCCCTGACACTCCTCTAGGTTTCTCTCCAAGTGTATGTGTGTGTGTGCATGTGTGTGGCCATCGGATGTGCCTTGCCTATGAGTTTTACTCTGAGCAGGTCCTCATCGGTGACTGGGACTCTACGGCCTCCAGGGGAAGAAAGAAGAGAGCTCAAGCTCTGAGCTGCACCGAAGCCCAGACTTGGAGAGCCCTCAGCGTGGGCAGGGACAGGCAGACCCTGAGTCATGTTGGCACAAGGAGGACTGTCAGCAAGAGATGGCCACCTCCAGCCTCCTCATTTGTCCGAGGAGGAACCAGGTTCCAAGAAGGGGCAAGGACCTGGCAAGAGCCACACAACCAGTTAGTGCCAGGATGCTGAAGGAGGCAGAGAGGGACTGCACTGTGGGACTGGTCAGCAGGGCGGGTGTGGCACTACTGAGAATAGCTGATCCCAGGGGCAGGCAGGTATGTGTATAGTTCAAGAGGATGTGCAGTGGATGTAGGAAGTTTTTTTTGGGGGGGGGGGGAAGGGGGGGTGCCCGGGAAGCAGCTTGAACTTCCTTTGGCTCCTGGGACCCACACTGCCTTGGTTTTTCTCCTATCTCTAGGGCTGTCCCTTTTGGTCTCTTTGTTGGCTGGCTTCTCCTTGGCAGACCTCCTAGTGCTGGCATGCCCAGAGCTCTGTCCTCAGCTCTCCTCTCCCCACAGGTGTTCTCTCCAGGTAATTCCTTCCAGACCCATAGCATCACAAATCACCAAAGCAGATGGTCCCCAAATATGCAGGCCCACCCCTGATCTCTCCCCAGAACTTCAGTCTTGTGTATTCAACTGCTACGTAAATACAGTCTTGTGTATTCCCTTTAGGTATTGAATGTGCATCTAAATGTTAACAGGCCTTAATAGATCTGATCATTATCCTGAGCCTTCTCCTCCAGTCTCCTCTCCCCCTCACAGTAAAGAGCATCCCCATCCACACAGTTTCTTGAGCATCTTTCCCTTCTTCCCACCCCCATACCCAGTCCCTGGGCACTTTATCAATTCTACTTTTCGAACATGAGCAAGTCCAAACGATTCTGCCTCCCAACGTGGGTTTGTCCACTTCTCTCCATCATCACTATGACCTCTTGGCTCAGGCTGACATTACTCCTTGCTTGGGTTAGCACAATAGCCTCTAATCTCCATTTCTACTCTTGTTCCCGCCCCTCCACCGATCTCTACACCATGGTCAGGCTAATCTGCTAAAAACATGAGTTGTATCACATCACTCCCAGCTTAACACTCTCCAATGGACTCCGTTCCACTTGACTGAAATAGAACCTTATCGTGGGCCGCGAGGCCCTACATAAACTAGCCCCTTCCTACTTCACCCGCCTTATCTCAAACATGCTCCTGTTTGCCGCCCATTGCATTCCATCACATTGATCTTCCTTCTGTCATAACATCCCATTAAAGCCCCATGCACCAGCTGTCCCTCTCCTGGAATACTCTTCACACTCACAAGGCTGGCTCTTCCCTCCCTCCGCGGTCATTGGCTGTCAGTCCCATCTCTAGAGCAGCCTTCCTCGCCTATCCATTCTAAAGTATCTACCAGGTCAAGCTCTATCGCATTAGTTCATTTAAATTTTCCATGTAGCACTCATCATTCTCAGGTTATTTTTCTCACTATCTGTTATGTCCTGTCCTTTCCTTCAAGAATGCACACTCCCTGAGAACAGAGGACTTGCCCTTTTGCTCTGAGCCCAGCACTGGGCAGAGTCTCTGGCTTGTTGAAGGTGCTCACCAAATATCTGTTATGTGAGTAAATAATTGAAGGAATGAATGAGTGAGTGAGTGAGTGAACACTGGACTCTTAGAAAGAGGATCCAGGCCGCACCCTTCTGCTCTGTGTCCTTGAGAAACATGTTGTTCTTCATTCACTCAGGACACATGTTTTGAGTCCCTGCTTTAAGGGTGGCTGATGGATAAGAGTCTCTGCCTGAGCTCATAGCCTGAGAGACAGATTAACCATGGGCATTGAGTCCTAGGAGAACCCAGCGTAGGGCCCCTCAACCAGCTCACAGGAAGTGATATCAAAGTTGAGACCCAAAAGACAAGGAGGCATGGCAAGAATGGTCCAGACAGAGGCACAGCAGGTGCAAAGGTCCTGAGGGGAGAGAGGTAGGGGGAGGAGAAAGAAAGAGGAAGGAGAGAGAGAGGAGAGAGGGGGGAGAGCAAAAGATAGGGGGAGAGAGAGAATCTGTTTTAGGAATGAAGAGGAATTGTTAGTGGCTGGAGGCATAGATCAGAAAGGAGGAAAGAAGGAAGTAAAACGAGAGGGATGGAGGGAAGGAAAAAATGGAAAGGGAAAAGATAAGGCCAAGAGAGAGAATTGAGCCTTGTGTTCAGGAGCCTTCTATTTGGAAATGAGGAAGATGGAAGAGGTCCTGATTCTGCCCATGGCCTTCTCATTTATTCCTCAAGATAAATGCCCTTTGGGTTCGCTCCTATGCCTGATGATAGCAACAGAGGGCATTCCAGGGTGGTCTCAGGCTACTGTAGTCCTCCACCCACCTAGACAGCCCTTTACAGTTTGCTAGACTCTTTGAACCTTCACTACAACCTTCATTTACAGAAAACAGAGTCCCAGAGCCAGAGGAATTTGCTCAGAGCTGCAGAGCTGGGACAAGAACTGGCTCTTCTGCCCTTGGCTGGGTTCTTGCTGCAGCACAACCTCTTCTCTTCTGGTGTGTCTTCCTTGCCTCTACCCAGGGAGAATGCTCTTGAGGTCCTGAAAGGCAGGCCTGGCACCTCCCAGGTGGCCTCCCGCATGTTCCCGCTGCTCCAAGAGCTTTCTTCAAGCTGTTGGTGCCACCGATGACTCTGGGCCAAGCTGACGGCATCTGTCCTGACTTAAAGTATTTATTTTTAGAGTCAAGTGTAGTTGAGCTGCATGTTTCTTGGCAGAGCTGGGCTGGCAATGGACTTGGCCCATGGCGATGCTTGGCTCTGTGAGATGATGCCTGGATTGTTGAGAAGACTGACAAGAGGGTCTTGTTTGCATTGAGACAGTCCCATAAGCCCTGGAATAGGCAGCTGCCCTATTCCTTCTTGAGTCCCTGGTAAAGGGTATTATATTCATGACATACTAGCAGGGGATGTGAGATGAAGGAAGCCAAGGAGGGTTCGTGCCACTGTTGGCTTTTTCTGAATCATCATGTAAACGTGGGCAAATTTCTCCATTTTTCTGGGTCTGTGAGCCATTGGCAGACAATGTTTCCTGCATTGCAGAGCAACTGGAGTCTCTGAGAGTTGCCTGTGACATGGGAGAGATGCAAACTGTTGGTCAGTCACAGGAAATTACAAAGATGGGCCAAGCGGTGTGTGGGGCAGCCTGGGTGTTCCATGGCCCTTGCCTCAGCATCCTGAAGAGACAATGACCCACTGAGAACAGGTGAGTAAGAACACTAGGCAGGTGTCATTGGTCCTCATCAATAAGACCCCATGTGTGAGCCTTTACTATTAATAACAATTTAATGGTTAACACTGTTGGGGGCTGCAGGGCCCGGCTGTGTACTTCACAGGTGTTGTCTTGTGTAATCCACGGAACCAGCCCCAGAGGTAAGGATATTGTTCATGTGTTCCTGATAAGAAGGTGGGGCTCAGAGAGGTTTAGGGATACAACCCAGGTCTGTCTGACCTCAGATCCCATGTTCGTCACCAATACCTAAAAAAGCAAGGGCACAGCACACATTGTGCTTTGCTAAACATGGGACAGATGTTTGCCACCCAAGGAGCCTCTATTGATTGGCAGACACAGATTTCCAGGGGAGCATGATGGAAAAGGAAGGGCAGGAGTCCCCCCTTGACCATTTCAGTGCCTAGCACAATGCTTAATACATAGTAGATGCCCAATGCAGATTTGCTGAGTGAATAGTTATATTATTGTGCATATACATTAATGTATGTGTATACATTGAAAAGGAAACCTGGGAACAGTCTTCCTGAAGGACAACGAGCCATAAATGAGAGTGATTGTTTCCACGCTTTCTCATCACCTAGGTATTATTTCAATTTTAAAAACTGTACGGATCTGTTAGATAAGAGGATGTATCATGCTTTTAAATCATGGTATATATTTTTTAGAATCAAGTTTTTTTTCTAGTGAGCTTAGATTTTCTTTGTATAATTTCCACCCATTGATCCAATTCCACACAGAGTAAGTTCCAAATATCAAACGAGTTATCATGTCTCTCTCTCTTTTTAAAAATCATGTCCTTTTAAATCATGTTCTTTCTTCCTGGCTAAACATTCTCGTGATTTAAATGTTGATCCTCAGCTATTATGACATTCCAGCTCTTTCATCATGCTGATTATCATCCTCTGGATTTGATCCAATTTGTGCATGCCCTCTTTCAGCTGTGGTTGGCACTCAGCAGTTAGGGTTAGACTAGGCTGACAGGCACGGCATGGCGCAGACAGGCACCCCCTTTGTCTTAGGCCTTCTTCTTTCATGTGTAGCTGAAGAATACATGGACTTTATCTTAGGGAGCTTATTCATTTTAAAATTTAACATAATATATTGTCTTATAAAAGATTTAATTAATGGAAGTATTAGAGCAATGTATTAAACTTTTCACGACCCTCCCATTATTCCCAATCCTACTCCTCACCCTAGAGCCTGTTTTTCTTCATTTGTATCCTATATAATAAAGGCCTAATATGCAAATCGACCTAAAGGTGGAATGACCTGTTGGCGGGGGCGGGGCTGGTGAGTGGGTGGCACCAGGCCAGCCAAGGCGGGTGCCAGGGGGCAGAGGGAGAGGAAGGCGATGGGGGGGAGGCAGTGGCAGCCAGTGGTGGCAGAGGGGTGATTGGGGGGCGGGGCTGGCCACTCACCAGCTGGCACCATCCTCTGATGCCCCGCTGGTCACCTCCTGGCAGAAGGTGCAGGCTGGGCTGAGGAACCCCCCTCCTGCCCCCAAGTGCATGAATTTTCGTGCACTGGGTCTCTGGTGTATATATAAACATACACTGAATGGCCAGATTATTATGACCACCTGACATTTGTAGGCAAATTAGCTATAATTTCACACTGAAGTTGCTAGAGGGCCAGACTATTATAAACATCTGAATAGCACAACATACCTATGTATCGTTGCTGATCAAGTTCATCCTATTATGTTGATGAAGTATCCCAATGGAGATGGCTTCTTCCAACAAGACAATGCGCCATGCCATGGTGCTCATATTGTGCAGGAGTGGTTTTAAGAACATAAGGAAGACTTTACCTTGCTTAGGTGGCCCCCACAATCACCAGATCTCAATCCAATTGAGCATTTGTGGGATGAAGTTTTAAAAGAATCATCAGGCAGCTGGTTCCACAACCATCAAATCTCACAGAACTGGGCAGTGCTATTCATCAGGCATGGTGTAGATTCCTCAGATCACCTTTCAACATCTCGTGGAGTCAATGCCAAGAAGAATCGCCGCAGTATTGAAGGCAAAAAGGCAAAAGGTAGCCCAACGAAGTACTGATGGGGTGGTCATAATAATCCAGCCACTCAGTGTATATCTGTATTTTTAACATCTATAATAATAAAAGTGTAATAAGATAATTAGACTGGATATCTTTTTGGATGACCTTTCAGACAGACGAAGCCCAGGAAGCCTGGGTCCCAGGTGCCAGAGGTAAGCCGGTGTCGGCAACAGGGGGAAGAAAGGCCTACTCTTGTATGAATTTCATGTATCGGGCCTCTAGTATAAACATATTTTTGTATATACATGTTGTTCTGCTGTTTGTTTTTCATTTAATATTCCTTGGAGATATATATATATAAAATATATATATTATATAAATAATATATTATATATTATATAAATAATATATTATCTATAATATATTATAAATAATATATATTATAGATAATATATTATATAGATAATATATTATCTATATAATATATGTTATATATAGATTAAAAGGCTGCATAATATTCCTTAGTGTGGATGTGCTATAATCTATCCAATTTCCTGTTTATTGACATTAATAAAGTATTTTTATTTTTACTATTACAAAGCATACTATAGTGAATATTTCTGCATTACATGCAAATGCAAGTATTGTCTTACCCTAGATTTCCAGAAGTGGATATTGGGATAGAAATAGATGTGCATTTAAAATTTTTAAAATTATTATTGCCAATTGCCTTTCAAGAAGACACCAACGCATGAAAGCTTACTTAATTGCATTCTTATTGGCACAAATATAATCAATATTTAATTTTTATAAAACTGAACAATGAAAATTAAATCATTAATAATTAATATTACAAATGAAAATGAGTACCTTTAAAAAATTTTTATTTCACCAGTTACATTTACATTGTCTATTTTGTGTTCATTTTGTTCAATGGAATTGTTTTTAAAATCACATTCTTAAAATTTTTCAAATAACTTCCCTCCTCATTCCTTTTTTAAAGATATATCCCTCCCAAGTTCTCCATGAGCTACTGTAAAGTTATAGCTCTATAAAGTAGAAGCATAATTATTATGTTTGCACTTCGATTAATTGCCCTTTTTGGTTGGTTATATTTTACTTTTTTGGCTTACTCTTTGTTGTGCTAGATCACAACCTCAACTAATTTTAAAGAAGAATATAAGAGATGAAAATTCTAAGTCCTTGCATGTCTGAAAATGTCTTTATTCTACCCTTCAATGATAGTTTGGCTAGTTTATATTATAAAATAATGTAAACAAAATAATTTCAAAATGACATTTCTTTATTGTGTCCTGTTATATAGTGTGCTGATGAGAAATATAATGCCAATCTGATTCTATTTCCTCTGTAGGCAACCTTTGTTCCCCTCAATGTAACTTTTAATGTAACCCTTTTAAGAACCCAAGGTTCTTATTGAACCATGAGCTCCTGGTTCATAGGTCATCACTCAACTACTGAGCCACAACAGCTGGGCTGTTCTTAATGTTCTGAATTTTATGTTCATTTGCAAAGGTGTGATTTCCCCCCCTATTAATTTTTCTTATAATCATAAGATTTCTCTGCTTCAACTTTGTGGTATTCTCTGGTATTATTTTTTAATACTTTTTTTGGTTCACTTTATTCTGTCTTTCACAAATTATTTTTTAGTCTAATTTTGGGAATAGAATTTTCATTTAAGTTTATTGGATTATCTGGTTGTTTTTTTTTACAAAAATAATTTCTCTGTCTTTATGCTTTACTTTCTGCCAGATTTTCTCATTTTTCACTCCTGGTCTTTCTGTTGACATTTTAACCTCAACAATCATATTTTTAATTTCCAAAAACTCTTGTTCCCACCCTTATATTCTTGATTTATAAGTGCAGTATGTTGTTGTATTTTGAAACACTACTTACTTTTTTTTTCTTGTTTTAAAAAGGAACACATTTTCCTTAGAAATATTTTTGTATTTATTTGGTCCCTTTTTTTCCTTTTACATGCTTTTCTCAAATATTTGATAATGTTTATTTTTTTTCATCTTTACAAATAAGTCACTAAGGAATAATTTAATAAAATATACCCTGCCAGATTTAATATTTGTACTTTAGTCCCATTTTTGCATGTCCACGATCTCTTCTGTTTTTCAGAAGGCTGGAAGCTGAAAACTATGTCTCTGAAACTTTCCTACTTGCTGGATCCTACTCACTGGTGGGAGATTAGATGGTGGAAGGTAAGGAGAAATTATTCTACTATTAGAGGCCCGATGCATAAAACTCATGTACTTGAGGGGGGGTGTCCCTCAACCTGAATTGCAAGAGGTACACGATCAGGGCAAGGAGGGACATGGGACCGAGGGAGGGCTCCAGGGCATGTCTGGCCTCTCTCATTCAGTCTTGATGGGCCAGACCCCAGCAGTAGCTAACCTGCTGGTAGGAGCATCTGCTCCCTGGTGGTCAGTGCACATCATAGTGAGTGGTTGAGTGGCCTTAGCATATCATTAGTATATTATGCTTTGATTGGTTGAATAGATGACCAGACAACCGGACACTTACATTATTAGGCTTTTATGATATAGGATTGGATCCATCAAGAATAGGCAACTGCAGGCAACTGTGTGCTCTAGCAGAGCTGATATTCAGGAGCAGTGGTGGATGTGGCTTCTTTTCATAGGCAGTGACTTCTAGTATCAGTGACAGCATTGGCAGCAGTGGCAATGGGGGTGACTTCCACCCTATGGCAGCCTCAGTAGCTCCAGCAGCTCAGGTGGTGAGTGTAGCCTTGTAGGTTCTAGGGGAGAGATTAGGGGTGTCCTAATCTCTTGGCAACACCCTGGTAAGATTTTTTTCTGTTTTCCTGATTGAACATTGACAGATACAGATGCCATTATACAGTACCAAGAAAATCAATCAATCAATCAATCAATCAATCTATCTATCTATCTATCCATCTTTCTATCTATCTAGGGATCTATACATATAAATAATACTGGGAAATTCAACATATGATATAAGCACATTATAAAGAAAAAGGAATGCTATTCAGAGATATTAAAGAAGGTCTCAGTAAATAGAGATATATTCATGGAAAGAAAGGCTTAACATGTACAAATGACATTTTTTTCCAAGTTGACCTAGATGCTCAACTAAATTACAATAGAAATCCCAATAGGGATTTGCTTGTTCTCAATTGTCTCTTTTTCTTTATGTTCAAGATTATATGTGTCTCTGCCTGCTCTTCTTAAATGTGACTTGGGAGTGAGATTTTGTGGGATTTTGGAGGCCACCGCCCTAATGTCTCATTTTGGTGTTGAAGTGAAGAAGCTGTACTGTAAACTTGAATTATGACTTTGACACACAAAACTTAGATCTTAAAAATAGACCTGCAAGTAACAGGTGTCCAAGTGGAGTCTAGAAATTGTGTGTCTTGAAAAGTATCTGCACAGACTCACTCTTCCCCATGTTGGGAAAATGGCAGAGAAACTTAGTTCCCCGAGACTAGGAGTGGCAATGGGGATGGACTTCCCGAAGTGCTGTGCTTTGGACAAGGACCTTTCTTATTTATGACCCTCAGATACTTCAAAACCTCTTTTGTATTTGACATTGAATTCATCAACCCAGAAGTGTAGCAGGCTTCATGTGGTATAAATGGGCATAGCTGCACATAGCTGGAGGGGATGTAGGATCCAATTGTCTCCCACTCCCGGCCCTAGCATCATCTGGGACTTGCAAGACCTAAGAAACAATGGAATTGAAATGGATGCTATAGCCAAACGTCACAAATTGTGATCCTGCCTGAACAGTATTATTTCTCTCGGCTCAGTTTCCCAGGGCATACTGCTTGCTGGGCCTAATTTCTGTGCTCACATATTCTGCTGGGACTACAGGCCCTTAAGAGTATGAAAAGAACACAGGCAGTGTTAGGAGTGTGAAAAGCCACTCACCACACTGATGCTTCTCTCTTGTAATACAGTCTTTCCCCCAGGATAGCATCTAATTGCTACTCGAACGAACCTACTGTCTTTACCTTAACAGCCTGGCCCAGTAGGCCATTGCAAACATTTATTATTCTTTGAGTGACAAAGCCCTTCCCATCTCTCCCTTCTGAATTTGTGTTTTTTGAACTTCCACTTCTGCCCCCACTCCTGTCATCCAGGCAATATCAAAAGTAGCAACGTGAATTGATATTATCCACTTTGCTGAAGATCTTGTGTATTTCAGTGATACCCTTGTTAAATTTCTTTTTGAAGCTGGAGAGATGGAAGATTTTTTTTTTAACTTTTTAGTAACGTGTACAATTTTCTCAAGAAATCAGCACGAGAAAAAAATATTTGCTAACATCTCACTTGCCTTCAACCAAATCCACCTGCTCTGGAAAAACATTTCCAGAAGGTTCTTTTTGGAGACAGAATGGTTGTCTTATTTCCTTGACTATTTCTTGATGTGCTCAGAAGGAAGGAAGGAAAGTGTCAAGTGTTTATTTTGATGATTTAAAGAAGGAGCTGAGATGAAAGCAAGGTAGCCTTGAAAAATAATGTTTCCATCTAATAGGAATAGTTATAATTTACATGGAGTAGCCACAATGGACCAGGCCTGTACTATAATATCTCAACCTCCTGGCAATCTCACAGAGGAGGTCTTAGTATCATCATTTCCCTCCTACAGGTGAGGAATCTGAGGCCATGTAGATAGATAAAGGTCATAACAATCATGGCGGCTACCATTTATTGCGCATTCCCAAGAAGCCAGGCGTCTGCCTCACTCTGGCCATGTAGCTTTCACCTGGTCCTCCCAACAACTTATGCGGTAGTAGCTATTGTCACTCAGGGCTGCCTGGCTCTGATTTACCTGAGCTTACCATCTTCCTGTCTGATTGCTTTGACAATTATTATATCCTTGTATATAGACTCTTTTCACTGCCTGATTCCCACTGACTTTTTAAATCCTTCCCACTCTCCAGTGCACTGATAGCCTGACCAAAACCTTTAATTTCTGAAGACCTGTTGTTTGTTGTCTCACCTAAGTCAGAGGGGTTGGTCAAATACCAAATCTAAACTTAGAATCATAATGTCTACATCCCCATCTCAGAGAGGACACATGATCCTGATGGCCAATTACAGTTCTACTTTTTCCTTATCTCTGTGATTGGTTCAGGGATGGGCATGTGACCTGAAGCTAATCAGAATCCTCTCAGGACTTCTCTGTAGAGTCAAGCAGAGGATGATCCTTTTACCTTGGGCTAACCATGGACTTGGGGCAGGTAATTGCCATCTTTCTTGCCATATAGAGAAGTTCTATCTGCCTATTAAAACCAACACAGAGAAAAGCAGAGCTGAAAGATGCAGAAACAAGCAAAGATTTAACAGTACCTGAGTTTTTTAGATATAGCTATCTCTAAAGGCAGTTTTATCCTTGGTCTTCCTACTTATAAAAATAAATATCCATTCTCACTTAAGCTGATATGAGTAGACTTTTTGTCACTTACAATAAGTGGTGTGTTGGTAAACTGCTTTCTAGGAAAAGGGGGAAAAAAGCCTTGATTTTTATTTTTTTTTTTTTAGTGTTTGACAATTACCCTGGTGTAAATACTCCCATTGTGGTAGATTTTAAGCTGCCAAGGTTTAACAAGCAGCTTGTAAATTTCAGATATTCTAACAATTGGCTTTTGTGAACAGGTATCAACCAGCTCCAGCATACTGTTTGCACCTAAAAGAGTCCCAACTAAATTGCTTTCCCGAAAAGGTATTGAGATGAGAGAAGTGGTAATCAGGGACCATGACTGGCTTGCTTCTACCCTTCTGCCTTCCAGAAAATTCTCACATCTTCACAAGTACTTCTAGATGGGGAGGGAGAAATGCTCCATAACACCACTCAGCAGACGTTTTAATTCAAGGAATTAAGATGTCTGTGTTTGAACTTTTCAAGGCATAGTATATAGCTACCTCCCTTATCAGAATCATCTGTACTGGTCCAGAATCTTCCCAAGAGTCTGTGTTTGTATCACAGTCCCCAGTTGATAGATACGCACCATACTCTGAGCATTGAAATTCTGCCTCTGGTTTGGTGCAGGTACTTGTGCTCAAGTAGGCTGAGATGCCGCCCAGTCCTGCATGTGATTCTATAGGATGGTGACCTCATGGTGAGGTCCAGGATTCCAAGTGGAAAAAGGGCCAAGGGGATGAGAGGAGAATATAGGTGACCCTTCAAATACTGACTAGTGTTCTTTCTCCTCTCAGCCTCCATACTCAGCCTATCTCTGCTTCCTTGTGCTTTCCTCTTTGCTTTCCTCTAATCTCCCTGAGACTCAGTTTCCAACCTATGAAATGGGAATAGAAAGACTTAGCCAATAGCGTAATGGGGAGAAAACCATTGTACTCAGCACTCAGTACCCTGTATATTCTCTCTGCATGTTCATGTCATTCTTTCCTCCCTTTTTCTTCTCTCTTGATAACTGGCTGTCCCCGAAAGCTGCTATCAGAGACCCATCGGGCCTATTAACTGGGGCAGATATCTTTTAAATCCATTTTCAGTTTCCTAGGGGATGCACTTTCTGCACTGATATTTGTGGATTCTATAGTTGATTTAAAAAAAATATATATATATATTTTATTGATTTTTTAAAGAGAGGAATAGACAATTAGAAACATCAATGAGAGAGAAACATCGATCAGCTGCCTCCTGCACACCCCCTACTGTGGATGTGCCCACAACCAAGGTACATGCCCTTGACTGGAATCGAACCTGGGACCCTTGAGTCTGCAGGCTGACGCTCTATTCACTGAGCCAAACCGGTCAGGGCAATATAGTTGATTTTTTATAGTGATGTCATCTTATAGACATATTTCCAGAGGATGTTTCCCTGGGTTCCACAGATGGTGAGGAAGGGGAATTACTGCTGATAGACCACGAGACGGGTCTGAGAGCCCTCTCCTCTGAGCTCCAGCGGACCCCACTTCCACCAAGGGCGGTGACTCACCCTGTATTAATTGCACTGCAATTATCCTGGGGAGCCTGAGCTTCCTTTTGATGTATCCTGTCTGGTTTCCTTTTGACCTGCACAGCTGTCTAATTGAGATGGTTTTTGTGATTTCTTAGTTAATGTGATTCATTATTTCCAGCGCTGCCTTCTGCCTTCAGTGGCTGGAGGTTTTTCTGACTCTGACTTGAGAGATTTTTATGAGTAGTGTGTTCAGTCAGGGCTTGGTGCTGCTCCCATTGTCTGTGGGAGAAATTTCATTTGCAAATCGGAAGTGCACAGAGCGTGTCACCGTGTTGCTTCCCGAAATGGCGACTTCATCTTCCAAGCCTCTCTCCCCAGTCCCCTCCATGTGCCTTGGTGGAGGAGGGAAAGGTCTCTCTAAGACCTCGATGAGAGCCCAGGAGACGGAGAGGGAGGCCTGAATGTGTCTGCTCCCGAGCCGTGCTAATTATGTGCAGAGAGCTGTAGAACCAGGTGGCGTCTGTTCTCCAGCTTCTTGCCTCACGCTGGATCATGACACAGAGACCGAGATGTCTGGATCCCCAAAAGCTTCTGATGTCAAATGTCCTTAGAAAATTACAAAAATCAAACTAACTCACTTACAGCTTTCTATTCTCAAACTCAGCACAGCCTGGCATGGCTTCGGGAAGTTTCTGTGGATCATACTCTTTCTTTATGCTCCAAGGCCTAACGTAGCCCTGAGCCTGTAGTGTCTTATTCACAATTACTTCACTGAATCAACCAGATAGTTCTTATTGAAAATTGAATGTCTTTCGCTCTCTGCCAGGAATGGGAGGTCATTTAGAAGGAAGCCTCTTATCTTGAGGTTCATTTTCAGGATCCAGAATGATAGCTGGCCTGCTTGTAATGAGAAAAGGGGTCTCCTAGGGCATAAAGATGGCAATGGTGACCTGTGGACCCAAGCAGGGAAGACCCCAGACGCTGTGGCTTGAGAGGAACATCTGGCAATGCCAAGGGAGGCCACTCATTTTCACGTAAGAGTTGAGACGGTTGAGAGGAGTCAGAAGGGAAAAGAATGAGTGAAAAAAAAAATTAAAAATGGAACTCCCATTTGACCCTGTGATCCCACTCCTGGGAATATATCCCAAGAAACCAGAAACACCAATCAGAAAGGATATATGCATCCCTATGTTCATAGCAGCACAATTCACCATAGCTAAGATCTGGAAACAGCCTAAGTGCCCATCAGCAGATGAATGGATTAGAAAACTGTGGTACATCTACA